>JABFQM010002757.1:0-13891 GCA_022816865.1 Zelostemma sp. ZL-2020
GATAAATTTTCAATTCTTTGGAGTAAACCATAAAAAAATAATTTTCAAAATTTTCACTTTATGCCTTTTTTTACTAGTTTGGACTACGATTAGTTTTTGCAATAATTTGGGGCCAAAACGAATAATCCTTCTTGCTTAAATTTAATCATAGTTGTTCTGTGTAAAACCGAATGTTTTTAATAGTGCGTCGCGTTATTGAATACAGAATATTTGGTTGCGCGACCGATAGACGATTCATTCTGCGGTTCCTTGTTTTCCATGGTCCATATTCTCATCTCAAATCATTCAACTTTTAATGCGTTTTTGCGGCATTAGTCATTCAAACTTAATCAGTCACGTTCGCATGTAGATATCGCTGTCTGTCGCAGTCCCCGCACATGCATACAAAGGGAATATTGGTTTACGTTCTGTGAAGAGAACATATTAATTATAACTCTGGTCGGAGCAATGTCAGGAGATGTACTCGTTAGTTTTCCTATGATAAATTGTCGGTTTACCAGCAAATCTCATTTCCAAAACCCACCATTTTTTCATCTGCCCACCTGCAGTCTCGGTTTTATTGTTTTATTGACTTTCGGTTCCATCCAAAAAGGTTAATTCATACGGGATTGAATATTTAAATGTTAAAAAAGTGTTCAGGTACTTTTGATTGAACCTTTTACGTAACTTAGTTTTCAGCGGTTCGCTGCGAATTTACGATAAAAAGTTTCGATTAGTGAGTTTATTGACACTAAGGGAAAGCATCAGTGTATATACGAAGATTAAAAAAAGTGTTCAAGTGAAAAAAAGAAGATAAATAAAATTAGAGTCAAAGTGAGAGCAAGAGCGTAGAAAACGAATGCAAAAGGCAATGCGCATTCCGGGATGTCATGAAGACCAGCATGTTTTATTAAGTGTGTTACACGTGGAAAAAGCACGGCGCAATTTTCAGGTACTAAAGAGACTGCTGATAACGCGGGAGGCCGCATTTGGAACAGTTCGTTACTTTTTTTAATGCATGATTCCTTGCTCCTCTTGTATCTGCACGCCAGTATAAACACGTACGTACGCGTGCTTAAAATCAAGTATTTTTCTAGTGGATTACAGCTTCACTAATTACGCAAGTCATTTTTACATTGCTCTCTTTTTTGTTTAAAAATCTTTAATTTTCAAGCAGCGTGAAATCTTATATTCGCCGATATTCGGAAAAAATAAAACGGAGCGAACTAAAAATTCAACAAACGAAACAATTTCGTTACAATCGCGGAATGGATGAAACAATTTTTTCCGAATTTTCTGTCTGCAGCTGACGTGCTTCGATTTGAATAAACTCGTTTTATCTTTAATGAAAAAAATCTGTTAATAATCTTGTTAGCTGCTACGCTTCGAATAAAAGAGCATAATTTTTTGGGAGTATAAAAAAGGGAATTAATATTCAATCGCATTAGCAAATCAACCCATAGCCGTCGATGCAATAGACGCGCTCACATAGAAACGAAGCTCAGTGGTATTGGTCAGCGACATCCTTCCAAAAAGCCCCGTGCACGTTTTATATCCCGGGCTACGAAGCCCGACGCTAAATGAAAATGCCGAAGGACAATGGAAATACTAATGATTGATTGGATACGAAAAAGAATTATAATTGAAAAAAACGCGGAGAGTAGCGAGCAAAAAAAAGAATACGAACTATTGGGAATAATATATCAATACCCATCGAACCCACGCATACGAATGCGCTGGTTACCGCGTATATGGAAGGGGACGGTAGCCTGCAAACACAGGGGTAGATATGCCAACAAGGCGGGGGGGGGTGTTTCGCGCTGGGCGCTCTGTGAAAGGGTGGCCGTTCAGGAAAAATAAAAATATTACACTCTCACACACTGCCGCGGACTCGCGGGTGAAATGACCGCTATTCAATACTCATAACGAGCGACACAAAAGAATGTTTCAAGTATTGCCGCGAAAACTACAGCTATACTTTACGAAGATTATTGATACGATTATCGTAGACACTATCTTTTCACATTTGTGAAACAAAGACGTATTCAAACCGTATGGAACCGCGGATAAAGTATACGAAATGCATGCAAATATTGCCCCGCCGTAGCGAATCTTTTCCGTAATTACAGAAGTAATATGATTTACGGATAACAGTGCTAAAAATAATGCGATTTTTGTCGCCGTAATGAAAGTATAATTCACTTTTGGATCCTGGTCAATAGCGGGCATAAATTAAGGCTACAGACGTACATCGTGGAAGAGTGTGTGAAATAATGATTCTTCTATATGATCGGCGGGATGAGTTTGCATCTGCAACATAATGACATAGAGAAGACGTTGTAATAACGGTGTACGAGCGTACACGGTAGGAAGGCGAAGTAACGGCAGCACGTTGCCCGAGGTACGTCTCGATGGCGGATAATTAAAAATAATCCCTCTTCATCGGGCGTCCCCTTGATCGTGTCACCCCCGTCCATCGCTTCTTTTTCGCGGCTCATTAAATTGGCCATAAATTATGCATTGAATATTACGGACGGCTAACCAGCCATCCACCGAATATCAGGCTGGGCATATAATAAGCAATTTGTAATCAAGTAACGTCGTACCTGTGTTGGTAAGAAGTTCAATGGTAGTAACTTGACTCTCTTTGTGGAACGCGTGGATTGGCGGCATTAGAAAAACATCGAAAGTGTGATTCGCTGCAATTCCTATCTTTCGGGCTCGAATATACTTTTTTTTATTTTTATTGACCGACACCCTTCGCGGTTCTAGCGTCATACGTCGACGAAAGAAATGACGGCAATAACCAGTTTTTCGGCGATTGATTTATTGCATTGTGTCGCATTGAACGATATTTAAATTACGCTGTTCAAGGAATAATGAATTATCAATGAAAATTTCCTTTGCAAATGATGAATGCGGGGAATGTAAAAAAAAATGTATCTCATTCCGGTATCCAGTTTAATGAAAGCGTACAAAATAAATTACAAATGAATGATGAAACGATTTTAATGTCATTAATTGCCTGTGTCAAATTAAAAATAATAATTAAAAGATGCGCGGGGTAAAGTGTGTACTGCGTGTGTGTGAAAGCGAGCTTTAGTATTCTTGCATTCATTAAACTACTCTCACAATGTGAATCCGTGGGTATTAATGGCAACGTGTCAAAATCAATTTTCATTTCGTGAATACTTATGTACGATGCAATCCAATTTGCATCGTTTCCCTCCGCATCCCGTGAAAAATCTATACCAGGCGCATTTTACTGTAATTGGAAGCCTGCGAACGTTTGTTTCCGTCGAAAAAAAGTGAATACGACCATCAAAAAATTTTTACGAGCCAGACGATCGACATTTGACGCCGTAAAGAACAGAGAAATTTAGTTTTGTTAAAAAATAACAAAGGCATGAAATTCGTCGCTTTTTAACGTTCGTATTCGTAATTTTTCTTTATAATCTTCATGATTTTGAAATTCTGCAGCTCACGATAAATTATTAAAACCTCACTCCTATTTTGTAATTGTTTACTTACGAATTGTAAAATTACACCTCGCGCAATGGAATAACGAACGGTCCACATGTTTAGAGCCAGCGGAACGGCCATAATTTACGATCGAGCATGAAAAATTACTGTCTCGAGGGGAGGGTTTAATCATTCTTAGTTCTCCTCGTATCGTGATATAACGTGTTTACCGCTGTCCTACCGTCATGCGCCGCCTTCTCGTACTTGAAATTGATAACTAATTATAATTCGGGAATGAAAAAAAAAATTATTAATTCCCTAAAATACTTTGGAGCTTCGAGAGAACATAATCTTCGAGTGGTTTCCCTTAAATAATTGTATACCAACGTTGCATTAAAAAGTTTAGGTCATAAATCACAGTGTAATTTGGAAGTTCGAACGAAAATGAAGAGCCTAAAAACAAATTATTTTTCTTCCAATTTGACTACATGTGAAAAATAATTAATCTCAATGTTAAGAGTGTGCCTAATTTCAATCTATAAAGCCGAGGTACAAATTGAATTGGTCCTTGATTAAAACTAATTATATCTCTTCGAATGAAAGACAGTCCTAATCAGTGATTCAACCCGGCTTCAATTGAAATCGTTCGCGTATATTCGTAATTAAAGAAAACGTGTTGTAATAGTCTTCATTGTTCGAAATTGTTTTAAAATTGAATACACGTTTATTCTACAGTTGTTTAAATTGATGTGTTAAATTTGATATACCTTAGATCGTACACTATAAAAAATTAGTGTATTGATTTTAATATTAAACGAAATACGAACATGAAACATTAAAATTAATTACTCGTGTTTTTAGAATTAATGTGTTCGTGTTCCAAATTTACAATACAATGCTTTTTAATTCTTACGTAAAGTAGTAATGAAATTCAATGCACACGCACCTCAACAGCGGTGGAAAATCATCATAACTGATCAATGATTCAAAAGATTTTCATATTGTATTGAAGCTGCACAATCTTTGATTTACCTACAGCTTTTAAAACGATTGAAAGCTCATATTACATTAAGGATACATATATTTATTTTGTATATATCCTTTCAAAACACGCGTATATTGCAACCTACAAATGTTTGATCCACTTCTATTACTTTTTGTATCAATTTTGATACGCACGGAAATTTTCAATGGTGTATCACAACAGAAAGGGTAAATACTAATTTCGTAATTTCAAAGTGGAACAAATATCCGCTGTTTCCGCATATGTATGTATAATAAAGCATCTTTATGAAGGAGCGATATCAAAAAGACAGTCAATGAATGCACGAATTCACGCAAATTATTTCATTTTATTAACAATTAAGTCAGTGCTTTCACGCGGTTCTGAAATCTCATTATGGCGAAAATCCCATTGCGAGGGAAAAAATTGTATTTTATTATGCGCTTCTCTTTTTGCCTTTTTCACTTCTCCCTCGTACAGTAGCCGGTAACGTAATACAAGTACTTTAATTGAAAGAGTTCAGTATATTACAATTTTACGGAAATAAAGCTTTGCTTACATAATTACTGTTTAAAACAAACATTTGATCTTTAAAAAATGTTCGATGCTCGATTCGATTAAATAATAAAAACGTTGAGAATCTGCGATGGTTTTTTAGTTCTTCGTTATTTAATTTTCAATGTAGTTTTTAGTCATTTATGTGAAGTTCTTCCGGGGTTCAAGTTAACGAGAAAAAAGAAAGGATGTAAAATAACGAATTTTCATCATGCGCGAAAATGTCCGAAGCTCTTGCAAACATATTCATTGTAGATATAAATTGACGCGTAACATTGAAATCTTTAATGCCGGCAGAATACTTGTGAATCCTAACGATGAGTCTCTCGTTTTCCGGGCGTCCATGGTAATCTCCCTACGATTTGTCCGCGTTATTCGTTTGACCGCACTCGAAGCTTCTACAGGACTCGAGCAGTTTGAAGTGCAGAGACAAATGAGTTAAAAAACCATGAAGCGCGTCGTCCCGATTTGACATTGTCGAAAGTTAATCAATGCCTGACGGCGCATACGAACCCGTTGGGCCGTTTCGTCAATTTTTTAAAATTAAATCACAATCTGTTCTTGTTTAATGCGTTTTCTGGCGGTTTCCGAGCTGACCTTTTACCTCTTCACTACCCATACATCGGCAACATTCATCGTTCGCTACGTTGTATCAGCGTCTTTTTGTGTAATGCCTAATAACAGATAGTTACCGGTGGAAAAAGGATGTATAGACTAACCATAAAAGGAATTCACGACGGAATGTCGCGATTCCGGAGGTAGAGAATGGCGAATGAAATTCCCTGCGTAGTTATACGGTCTTGCACTTTAGAACTAATTGAAGTATTAACGGAAAAATAAGAAAAAAAAGAACCGGGCAATTTCGATTTTTTGCGTATTCTTGGTGATGCCAATTTGTCCGCAGCCACGAAAAAATGTATTTGAAAAAGTGAATCAACGAACCATTCACGACGCATAATGAAAATTTATTAACATTGCAAGTTTCAGGCAATTATGAATTCGTCCGGGGTAAACTTTAGATATCCGACAGAGCGTCTCATTTATATACGGGACGAAAAAACTAAGATACATTCACGTTTCGTTAAAAATCCCTCTCGTACAGACAGAACGAAACACAAAATTATGCACAATTAATGTCAAGCGTACTTATGTCCGTATTCTTTCGCTTCTGTTTTGCATTAGCTTAAATACTTTCGAGCTGTACCAAAATTTAACCATTATACCCTGCGGTGCAGAGGAGCAAAAAATAATTCTGTCTCGAATTAAACACCGAATAAAAGAAAATAGAACCCCGCAATCAAGTCTTTTGATTTCCGAGGGCAGAAAAACTTTCGCGGCAACTTTTGGGCACGGTATAAAGAGTGACACGAATATGGAAAATGAAATTGTTTTTTTTTTCACATGCCCGAGTTAAAATTATAGATTATGGAGAAGGCTAAGGGGCGACAATGAATCTGCAATGGTGCCTGAAGGTTAGCAATTCTGCGTCGCCCTCGGAACGCAAATCTGATTGGCTCATGAATATTAAGTTAGGCCCGCAATTATCATCTGCGTTATAAATCGGGACTTGCTTCGCCTACCTTCACGATTCTCGGCCTCTGCGTTATTACCCCGTGCACACGCATGCAATAACGTGATCATACTACTCGTACATAGACCCAACGAGCGTATACATGCGCGTGTTCGCATTCATTAATATCATCAAGTGTTGATTATTAAACTCGTATCTACTAATTTTAATCAATGTCTTTCGGGCAGAATCCTCAATCAGTCGAAGCACGATAATAGCGCTAGAATCTTTCTCGATTGAATATGCAGACTGCGGCGGTGCGAAAATAACTGCGGGGTTAACGATATTGTTGTCTAAGAGTGATAAATTAAAAACCGGAATCGTGCATTCTTAATTCGTTGTTCATTTTTAATCTCGTTGTGATACTTCTTAGGTCTCGGAATTTGTCTCGGTACCAATGAATCGAATACTTCGATTTTCCGCTGCGCGACGAATGCGAGAACCTGTGAAATCACTCTTGCATCGAATTATTATCGGTATTTCGTGCGAAAACTCGATTTTTGCTAGTCCTCGGTAACCTGATCACAACTTGCACTTATTCCTGCAGGAGCCGCAATGCGCCCAGTGCCTCATTAAAATATGCAAATACTGTGGAGGTCGTCCATCCTGCAACCTTCGTCTGTTTCGCCCCCTTCCCAAGATGTACCGAAATATTTACGATCGCAGTGAAATTAAAAGTACTGTTAAAATACAACCTTTAATACCTATGCATCGACTGCCGATGTAGCTCTTATTGCCACAAGAGCTGTCTCGCCAGTAGCTTCTGAATCTATAATTCAAATGAAAACTCGGGTAGTTCGCAATTAAAGGCTCGCGTGATAAAAAAAAACTGTTTCCGATACTTAAACTAGGCCGAAAAAAATGTGACACAAAAATAAGAAGCGGTCGAGTCGAGCGACACACTCACACCGTTGCAGAATGTATAATGCGTGCTTATAGCATGTGCATTTACATGGTGATTTTTATGGTTTGAATTCACTAACGAGTATTCTCCTCTTACGAGGCGATAATTCTTCATTATCGTACATTGTTGTGATCTTTCTCATTTCTTCAGTGCATATCTTAAGCAAGCGTTACCTACAGGAATGTTTTCGTGATATACCAGCAGCTGTAATGAGGACGCGTATTAATAATTGTTTCTCCTTCTTTTTTCAACGATGAATTACGCTCTCCTCGTTTCTTATTCCGTTTGATGACTCGAGCTTTGCAATCAAAGTTACAACAAAAAAGGATGGTTTATTGTACAGTCTTACTTTCATTGCTCGAATCTCGATAAGATTCAGAAACGAGAGATAATTCACGTTAGATATTCCTCGTTGAAAATTGCCTCTGATTTATTCCGTTGCTGCAAAGTTCGATGACTGGACCGTTCCAAGTATTTGGCTTGAGAAGTCCAATAAAAGACAAAGGTGCGGAGAAGCCGACGTGCTAATTATGCGGAGCGACTGTTCGACTTGGACGGGGTCCCACTCGTCGTGGCAGTAAATACATCGCGGGGCGAGAACGAGATGAGACATTGCCGAACATTTGTTAGATTATCTCGCGGTTTTATTGCGTGTACACTTTTGTAATTATACTCTGACTCATGAAATTTTCAGACTCATTTATACGACCGTCATTTGCATATATTTAAATATTTTCGTCGCACTTTTGCAGCTCCAATTTCAAACAATACTATTCGGCGTTATTTATGGGACGAGTGAAAAAAAGATGCAATTATTTCGGATGAAAAATCACGGCAAATAGTACAATGATGTACTTAACTTCTTAATGTCAAGTATCTGAAAGTGTTCCATCACAATCTTCCACGCCCAGTAGCAATCCACGGGCGTGTGATTACCTACCTGCGGACAAAATGACGTGCAAGCGCCGTAACAAGTTGGAAAAAATAAAATGCCAACAAACACTTCATTATGCGCGCTCATAACACATTCAAGTAACGCGTAATAACAACATGGCGCAGATAATATCAGTCGTATGCTTTCGTTGACACTCTCCTTTCATTATTCATCGACAATTTATACTTAATCATAGCCGTTTGAAAAATTCCCCCTTTTGGTATTTCGACGTGCATTTTTCCACACTTTTAACTAGTGAATCCATTTAATTTTTATCGCGCAAACTATGGCATAAATAATTAATTTAATAATCAAGCGGACATTCTAAAGACGAGTCCCGAGTAAGTTGAGCGCTATTACCATTCATCTTTCGTTGTCATTATTTATTCTCGAATCGTTCTCATAGCCCGCGGTGATGAGTAATTTTTATTAATGTATAATTGAATTCATGAAGCGTATCTATTAGATACTATCTGCGCCAGAGATTGAAGTCGTACACTGACCTTCGGCAGGCGTGGATTGCACTTTTAATATAATTCTCATTTGTAACGCTATCCCAGCCACACAATACGAAACTTTTGATGGTCTCAAGCAGGAGTGTCGAAAATCGCACGATTCGTAATTTAATGCGCCGAAATGCAGAGCTGATAACACGAATCTTTGACAACGAGTGCATGAAAAATCTATAAAATACGTGCTTTCAGCCAATTATCACTTTATAGCAGCTCTCGATTATTAAGCATGGAGTTGAAATGACAAATATACGTCAATAATGATTTAATGAATGCTGTTCATGAGCTACGCGATGTTTATTTGGTGGAAGATAACGAGCACTTGTGACTTGAGCAACGGAAAAAATATATACCATAAATACGCTGATAATATCAGCGAAAATTGTAATACTTCGTGCTATCATCTACAATTGTCACTTAACGAGATACCTGCTCCGCGTAAATTGCAAATACGCGTAACGAGGAAAAGTCGTACTTTATAATATGCCATCGCTCACAGTGTGGGTGGCTCGGTGCGTTTATTAATCGCACGACAATGATACTTTACGATCATCGCTATCCAAATGATCCACTTAATGCCGGAGAATATCAATTTCACGTATTTTAACGAGCAACAGTCAATGTTGCATTACGAGTAATCAAGCGCTCGCAAATGCCTGATTTTTATAAGATTGATTTATCGTACGGAAGTTTTTAATTACGAAATTTCGAATTCGTGAGAATCCATTTCAATGATTAGTTTGTTTAGTAGCCGAACAGAGACTCTGTATTCGCATCTCACGTAACAGCTTTGCGGTACCGTTGCCAGGACACTTGGCGACGTCCCATCCTTCATTTTCGCCGAAACTGTCCTGCTTGTCCAGACTTCTAAGCGTTGTCCAGTGACTGAACTCACAGTGGTAACTTCTGTTATTATAAGTTAACCTCGAGACCCTTCTTACCCCACAACCCTATAAGGTTCCTCTAGATTATGGCCTTCAGCCAACGAACCGAGATCTAGGTAACATTCTGCCGAACTTCTCTTGGTTTGTGTAAGGAAGTGTCTTCACGTGCGAAGAATAACACGTTCTCCCTCTTGTCCGGTCGCGTCTCGGTCACGGACTGTCCGGAGATGCAACCTACAGACGCTGTCGTTTTATCGTCGGATTAAAAACTTTTCCCTCATTATTCCGAGAAGGAAATATGACGAAACGATTCGATGAAGGTTAGAATAACGCGCTTGTTGCTTTAAAGAGGACCGCGCACTTTCGAAATCAGTGCTTGTAAAGGAAGACAGTGGATATGGAGAAAAATAAAGAGAGCGGATGAAAGGGAAAAAAAGAAAGGGGAGTTCCAGTGCTCGGCAGTAACAGCTTTACGAGTGCGGAAAGTTGCTTTGGGGATATAAAGCAAGCGCGTCGCATATAACTTACAATCAGGCCAAGCCTGCTGCCTTGACTGCATTAGCCTTGCTTCGAAGAAGCTACCGATGATGCGATTTATTTGAGAAAAATTATTACGTCATTCATTTACCTACAGTTTTTCTTATCAAATTTCACCGACGTTTGAATATTCACTTCGCGTACTTAAACATTGAAATGAGAGAAATTTATGAACGGTCGCTCATTACCTCGATACAACCAGTAAACTTTTTGTTGATTAAAAAAATTTGAAACAAATTCGATTTCCGCGCAGTGAATTACTGTAATATTGGTTGCATAAGTCGAAAAAAGTTTCGTACTCGCGTTGTCATCGGACGCAATGATTCGTAGAAGAGGAAACTTTTGTGAGAAGCAAAATTGCCGTAGGTAAATTGTTGTATTAGATAATGCAGAGGCGTAAAAGGAAATGTTGCAGTAATGAAATAATGCGAATAAACCGCGGTAAAGCTTCGGCGCGAGTGTGACAATAGATATCCAACGGACGTACAATGGTCGTTGTAAATCAGGGCATTTTAAAAATCTGACAGGATATATGTTGACTCGCCGGCTCCGTATATCGTGTCATACACCAGCCAGGAGTACTGCCCATTAAATACAGCATTATGCTATACTCTGACGTACGACCAACTTCAGAAACGTAATGGTAATTGCCGAGATGTATATCCAGCGCCATTTTCGGCAACTTGCCATTCAGCGAAACTGTTTTTATTTCCCTGCTTTTTTTTATATTACATCCCTTTGTCAAAAAAGCCAAGTTGATCTTTAATTCAATACCTATGTTTGCGCAGCGATTTACGTAACATTCCCCGTGAGAAATCAGCCCCGATTCGCTTAAAATAATGCCGCAAATCGCGCATAACTTTATATTCTCTTACCTTGGACCAATTAGCGTCCAATCGAGAGTATAATTTCCGAGCTAGTTTTTTCAATTACATAATATAATTTGCTTGCGTTTGTTTTAATGGGTAAATAAAACTGAACGGTGATTATATTGTAATAATAACAAGGGGAAAAGTAATTTCATTTTTTCCAGCGAAAATCACGTCAATTAGTAGAGAAAGTACGCGCATAATTGTACGCAGATATTTTTCTCTCCGCGTTGCTCAGATTCTCTTTCCGTATCCATTTTTTCATTGAACAAATAAATTTATTCTCATTTGCTGGTATAATAACTAATTGGAAAATGAAATAAAACTTTGAATTTCATATTAAATGAATTGAATGAAACATTTTTTCGCTCCTCTAGCACAAGTGGGTACGGTGGCTTATCAAACTTTTGGTACGTAGAGAAATCTGAACGTTAAAGAGAGGTTACGTTTAGGGGTGGTAAGCAATAATGTATTCCGTGAAGAAGTGAAGCATGCATATTCTAGATATATTATAAATAATTACTCAATTATATCTTTGGAAAGGCGATGAATAAAGATGTTCTGACCGTGAGCGAAGAGAGGGTTGCCCGAGCTAATAAAAAAAAAGTTGTGTTGAATATTCAAACGCAACAAACTAGGTGTACCATCCGTGATGGCGGGAACAGCAGAAGAAGGAGAAAAAGTTGAAGAGCTTATTTCAAATGGAGATCCATATTATGCCATCTTCTTACCTAAATGTACCTTAGTTTCCGGTTTTTACATTCTTCGCTTTCTCGCGCGATACAATGAATATACATAAACTATAGCGGTGAACCAAAATATTTCATAACAATTTTAAAAGTTCATAAAGCTTTCACAATTAATTTCGTTTCCTGAACTTGGATAAATTTCGTAATTTCTCTGCAAAATTTGGACGCGAAGGTTGAAATGAAGAGAACGATCGAAGAATTATTCTTTTTAACTCGCGGTGGACACGTGGAAGAAGGAACAGGCCGTATGGACATTACGAACATTCAGCAAGAAATAAATTCGCCGACCGGACAGGATAACTAGAAAAAATATAGCAGATATGAAAAGTTTCGTGTTTACGTGCTCCATTTGCCTTTTTGGGATAAGATAATACACCGTACAATTTACGAGGCGCTGTTGTGCGAGTGAACATTTCTTTCATGTTGAAGATATGTAAAATTTAATGCTACTTTGCCATTTCACAAGCGTGGAATATAAAAAAAATTGCCACGGATTAACACAATAAAAATTGGACGGAAAAAATTAATCATTCGGGCGGGGAATTTCATGCAACGGAACGAAAATCTTTGGTCAATGCTCGATTATTCCATTTCAACGGATGAAGATTTTGACGCTTCGCAGTTGCTTGAAATATCGTTTTGGGGGATGATGTAGTTTGAGGCGATAACATTTAGGGTTGCTAGATTGAAAGATTTAAACACTATTCATGCCAATTTCCTTCGCTGCGAGTGTACTGCCACTCCTACGACTAATACTCTTCACGCATGCATAAATGTTAAGTTGAACGAATATACAACAATTTGTCACTAAACACTTTTTTGTGGTCAAAATCGCAGATAAATCCAGTTCGTCAAAGATAAATTATCGGTATCTAGAGTACCGAAAATCATCAGACTTTTACAATTTAGTAAACTTTGTTGAAGTATTGACTCGGAAATCATAAAGGACATTGAATAATTGAGCGCAAAGTGAGTTTTTTTGATTCATTTATTACGCGTAGAAGTACGGAGTTCGTTCAGCGGGGTAGCTAGTTGTGCCTTAGGAACGGAGGGATGAATTGTCGGAAATGTGTTCGATAGGCTTACGACGTCTTTATTGGGCAAAGGGTGAGAGTAAATCAAGTTACGTGCGGTTATTATGTTATTGCTGCAAAATCGGGCTGACAAAGAAACATCTAATTTTACATTTGCACGCGACAAATGTTGAAAACATGAAACGAAACAATCACAGCAATTACTAAAACTAAAGCAACAATGAAAGCAATAAAAAAAACGTCGACGCTGTAACTGATTGTTGACTTAAGTCAGGCCCTTAGCGAGGATTTGCAGAATAAATTCGAAACGCGTGTGTACAGCGCGTCCGCGTTCGCGTCCAAAAGTCGAGCACATCATTTTATCTCCATGATAAATACGCTACATTTTATGCACATTATTTTGCACCCTCGCAACGCATCCGCTCTGTAGGAAGACAAAGAGGAAGCAAAGTAGAAAGGGATGCGAGGAAGGAAAGAGTGTTTCGCCCGGCGCGTGAAAAACCGAGAGAGAAAAAGCTGTCACTCCCCCCCCCCCACGAGCTTTCACCCATCTTTCGCGTATATACATTCGCGAGCAGGACCCTACCACACCACATATCTCGGCTTGTATTACATCTCTCTACGCACGGGGTTTTTTTCTCCTGCAGCTACCCCTTCCTGGTTAGCCTGGCGCAGCCCGTACACAGCCCATCTTTTTTAATGTTAGGCAGTTATAGCGGAGCGTAGAGCGTGCAAAAAAAACTTAGGTCAATTTTTATCACACAAACCGACCAAGCGGGCCGCCCAAGCGGTGTCCATAAAAAATGCCTCTTTACGTATGGCGATTGGTCCGTGGCAACGGGGGTAATGCCGTTTGCGCTTTTTTTTGTACTCCCTTTTTTTTTTTCTAATCCGTGGAA
>JABFQM010002758.1:0-13884 GCA_022816865.1 Zelostemma sp. ZL-2020
TTTAGCACGCGGAAAATCGATTTTTAGTACTTTATAACGTGACAGATGAAAGATTTCTACGGTCGAATTAGGAGTTGAGAAACAACTTCGTGCAGACCGAATGAGAAATATTCACGGTGTGTTTTAGTTGACGTTTTTTGCACTTTTGTACACCGAGAACATTGAATTTTCATGGATTTGTGTACATGAAGTAATTAGTACTCGTCTTATTCCATCGACGAACTGACCACTTAATTAATTCGAGCACCATTTTTTCGAGTGCGTTTATAGATGCAATGAATTCTGCTGTTTGATTGCACTTCTTTATTCGATGTTTTATAAACCGCCAATTTTCAATTACAGCGACCAGCCTTCTTTTCATGGAAACATTATGTATGATCGACGTGTTATTCGAGGAAGTACATACGCTTCCGCTCCATCACTCGTGAGTTGTTGTGTAACAATGTAAAAATTAAAAACCGCAAACATTAACTTTCCATCGAAAAATTAATCCGAACGTTAATTCTATTGCAAAATCGTTCCAATTTTTTGCCTTGCATTGAGTATACTGAAGTGTGTGAAAAGCGATGTGTCATGCACCTGCTTCTAGTTCAAACTCAAACAACTTTATCAGAACTTCCGTACTTTTCTCACGTTTCACGTTTTTCTCGTGTGATGGACACAATATCAATATAATTGCACATTGCAGAAATTAAATGCTACAATTTTTCTCTACAATATGCAAAGCTTCGCTGATAAAAATGCCTTTTATCTTTTTTCATTTACAATGCAATAGAAAAATTAACATTCAAATCGAAACTTGCATTTTGGAATTATTTATGAGTTACGATTATTCGACAAAAATTAATTATCAAGTTTATTAAAATTAGTCTGGTTTGAAAAATGTATGAAAACGTTCATTTTCCTCTAAAAAGTCTTCGTCTTGGAAGCCATGAAAAATAAATTTTTTTGGACTTTTGCCATTGACATGACACCTACAAAATTAGAATCTCATTTCTAAAGTTATTACGCTGTTTATTGCATAATATCGCAGTATGAATTAAAGCGACATTCGAGGCAGGTATAAATCCTATTACTGTTGCACAGATCGATGCTGAACAAAGCGCCAAGCAGGTGGAAAGCAGAAGAAGGCAGTTGGCACGAAAACGAGCTCAGTCCCAGAGAAATATTAGATGTAATTCACCGCCGCCGGTAGCAGGAAGGAAGCACGAACCCGTGCAAACCGAAACTTTTCTAGAAGAGGTAAAGAGCATTTTTCCAATTTATTTTGTTTCTTTCCATTTCAAAACGTGCACCGCTTTTTTCCAGCTATTCGAAAAACCCGAAGAAGCGGAAACCGCAACGCAGACTGACTATTTTTTGGAACGACCGGAAACTCCTCCTTTCTGCCCAGTCGCCAATGGAAAAGACGCTTGCACTCAAATCGAAGCGAACGAAGTGATTCCCAATCAATTTTTCAACTCGCAAATCTCAAAGTTCCAAGTTCGCGTGATAATGAATTTCAATTTCGCAGCTTTTCAACTTCGACGAAGAAGTTCAGCCAATACTCGATGTCCTCGTTGGGAGAACAATAGAACAGGCTTTAATCGAGGTCCTCGAAGAAGAAGAAATAGCTGGAATGAGGGAACAACAAAGACGATTCATCGAGCTTCGAAACGCTGAAAAAGCAGAAGAGCAGCGACTGGAAGAACAAGAAAGGCGTCTCAGAGAAGAAAAGGTAATTGAAATATTCTCGTAAAGTAGCGATTTTTAAGTTAAATAAAAATGCCATTCCAGGACCGCCGGTTGAAGCAGCAAGAAGAAGTCTTGAAAACAGACCAGGAAGTGGAAGATCGTGTACAAGCAACAGCACTTTTGGCGGGTTACATATCTGAGCTTCTTCCCGCCGTTTTGGAAAATCTCACAATTTCCGGCTTTTTACTGGACGAGATAAAGACTGGCAAGTAGCATGGAGTGAAATGATTGCAATCGCGCCTTAAAAATTCTCTTTCAAACGATCCCGTTTTCCCTTTTACAGAAGTCGATGACAATTTCATGCCATGGCTGATGGCGGAAGTGAAAAAGGAAATGCACACCATGATCCAAAGTCGAGAATTACTCATGGGTACGTTACTCATAAACTGGACGAATCAACGTACCTTCTAATAAATATTAACTTTATGACTTACAGAAATCATCACAGGAATTATCGAAAACCGCGCAGAAACTTACAAAGCACTCGGCGAAAATTACGAGAGATCGAGGAAAGTAGAAAAGGAAGAAGAAACGCTTGTTTTAAGCGAAGCGGAAAATGTTAAGGATTCGGAAACGAATCTGACAAGCGACCATTCTCAAAACTGATTACCGATAATTCGAAGGTAAATCAATTGCTTCCGAATTCGTGATTGGTTCATTAACTACGTGTACTTGTTGAATTGTTTTTAATTTCACGTGTGCACCGGCGTTAGCGTTTTGATCGAGTACTCTGGTTAAATGAAAAGCCTGTTAGCTTTGGATTTAGTAACACTTTAACCAGAAATGTACCAACCCTCGCCCTGTCTCTTACATTAACCTGTATACACAGCTGCACGACAAATCCATCTCTTCTGTCTCCGCCCTGCGCCGCTTACACTAGAAATCTCCATAGCAAATACGACCTTTGAATTAAATGGTCGTCAAAAAATTCTCAATTTTTCATCACAGCCTGTTTTTTCGTTGCGAGAACTCGAATGTACCAACTCGTTGATTTCAAACCAAGACGATAAAAAGAATAAAGTGAATTTACGAAAATTAGTCCCCTCGTTATTGCTCCTTCATTCCGAAATATTTTAATGCGTTCGAATAAAGATCAAATTGATTGCGGAAGGATTAGTTTTCTCGGTAAAAAATGTACAAGAATCAAAGAAACGTGCAAAAATGTGTAACAACACACGGATAAAATACAATGTCAGATTCCTAAGCTTCCAGAAGTTGATATGACGCGAACGTTCGCGGTGGAAGGGAGTATGAGCAAAACGAAATGCAATTAAATAGTCGCGAGCAGTGTGCAGCGCGCTCCAGTCGCGTGGAACGTAGGCTTTTTGCGTTACATCGTTATTATTACTCTTAATTACAAAATCGGCGCTGGATTCCCGATGTGCGTTGCAGATGACAGTTTTTAGCATCGTTAAAATGAAACGTAAGTGAACGCACTGAAATTTCCTGTATGTTTGTAGAATGGCAATTATGCAAATAAATCACGTGCTTCAACGTGAGCACGTACCAACGTATAGAATTAAAATCAAGGATACTATCAAATGGAAAAGAAAATTATAAATGTGACAAGATGTCAGTCACAATATATTTGCGCTATTATTTTAATCATGCGCTTGACTAACAATACACTCGCAGCGCCGTTTCTTTTTTTACATAATTTTTATGTAATACTTGAATTACGTAAACTGTAATCAATTACATTGAACAAGTTATTTCTGTACAAATCGTGGATTTTTCATTTCTACTTCCATCAGCGAGATAAAATTTGAAACTTCAGTGTTACATATGAGATGGCAGTTTATAAACTGCAAATATTTGCTGCGATAACATTAGTGCGAACACTGCATTGTTTCGAGCAAGAAATGGAAAATAAAAAGAAGCGTTTCAGGTAGTTATTACTGCAGTTTTGTTTCGCTATAAATAAACTTGACATAAATATAATTTACGACTCATTCTAAGATAAGCGCATTCGAACTATCAGTCTTAAACGGCGAAAAAAATACAGCATTTTTGTACTCGAATGCAGCCGCAGTTCCGGGACAATTAGGGTCAAGATAAAACAATCAGTTTCTCAAGAGAAATGGTAATTGATGATATGCAATACCCTACAGAAATGTACGACTATGAACTTGTTTATAAGAAAACATAAATTATATTTATTTAGATTCGCATGAGATGAAAATTTTTCCAACTGAAACTCGTTTAGTGATTAAAAAAAGTTTCTTTGTCCGCATCAAATCTTATCTTTGTCTACATCAAGCTGCAATCTTATGAAATATACTATTAAAATGATTCATTCGCGTGATTAAGTTCATGAACATAAGAGTCTAAATTGTTACAGTGGACGCATAACATTTATTGCGAAACTGCATTGAAAGCAATGTAACGGTGAATTGATTTTAATGTAGAAATTAAACTGCTGAAGTATCGGTATTGATAGAATGATTCATTAGCGCAATTACATCTTCCATTGCCAGATGTTGAGGAAGAATAGACATTGAGCAGATAATATTTTTATTCGTTTTGACGTCACTTTTTGTCGGCACGATCTCTTTCGAAAAAATTGGTCTGTTTACGAACAGAACGCGTTCTATTTCTGACATATTTTATGCATTTTCCAGCGGTCGTTATTTCGCATTTGTACCGTTAAAAAATTTTTTTTATCTACTCTAAATCATGCAAAAATCATGCATCTGAAAAGCAGTTTTCTTCTCCGTTTTTGCACCTTTGTCTTTTCCATGATCGAATCGATTGTTACTTTAAATGACAATTTTGTGACAACGTTTTTATTGAGTCATCGACTTTTATGAGTTAATACATGTTATTTTGGTAATCGGTAAAATATTGGTGCACATATTGATTTGTAACAATCGATGTGCCAACAACAGATAAAGAATTATCTATAAACTGGTTACTATTTCTACGATAAAAACAGGATACGGCAGAGAGCCCTAAAATAGTGTCCGTTCAGACTAAGTTCTGCAGTGACGAAGTGCTAAGGTACCAGAAATTGTATTGCATTCATTGTTTTAGTTTGCGTGCGTTTTACGAAACGATGATTCCATAGTTGAACAAGTAAGGGAACATTTGTTACATAATTTATTACATTTTTTAAAGAGACATAAATATTATCTGTCAGAGAAACAGACACTGATAGGAAAAAATGATGATGCAACAAATGATTTGTATTGTTGTTTTTGAACTTGTATTTATGAATATTGATGATGTAATTTCTTAAATAAATAATGATGTGCTTTGTAATTCGCGATTAATATAATTATTGAATATTTTTGTTTTATCGGCCATTCATGATTTATCAATTCGCTTACTTTTCAGGGCAATAAATTATGTGTGATCATCGCGTTAGCAACCATTCCACAAAATTAAAACGTATGGAAATTACACGGAAAAGATTTTTCTGTTACTTGGTGAATTTCTGTCATTATGGACAAAAACGGAAAAAATAACGTAAAAAATCCCAAAGAGGGAGCTAATCTGCTATCGCTCCTCTCATTTTCGTGAGTAACTTTCCGCGCCAAATCTAATCTATCACGGGAACTTGATTAATTGTGATGATTTTATGGATAGATGGCTCATGAAAACATTTCTCCTTGGTTATAAGAGAGATTTGGAAGAGTCAGACATTTGCCTGCCACTTGCTGAACATGAAAGCAGTATTCTAGGTGATAAAATTGAAAAACAGTGGAAGAAAAATGAAGAAGAAACGAAAAAATCTGGGGGAGAAAAAAGGCCAAGTCTTTTGAAAATTCTCTTCAGATGTTTCGGTACCAAGTTTATGGTCGTCGGATTGGTACAAGCTGTTGAAGAACTCGTTTTAAGGTGAGTTTCACTGCATTTCTAGTTCCGCTTAAGAAGTTATCCCGATGCGAGTTTAATTTAAAAATATGGAGAACAGCGACGTTCTTTGTGCGTTGAAGAATATTTCAGGACACAAAGATCAGAACTTGTGAACCAATTTCACGGAAAAAAACGTCTCTTTATTTCACAACGAATCGTAAACTTCAGAAACATTTGTTGTGACTATGAAATTATATTTTCGAAATTCTAGAGTCAGCATACCTATTTTTCTGGCGAAGATGATGAACTACTTCAGCCCGAAAAAGAACATTGAAAAAGCTGAAGCGATGTACTGGGCTTTAGGTCTTATCATTTGCACATTCATTCTGAGCGTAGTAGCGCATCATATTATGTATTCTCTCATTCGAGTTGGTATAAGCATGAATGTGGCATGCTCCTCGTTAATATATCGAAAAATATTGAGAATATCTCAAACAGCTATGGACGAAAATACCACGGTTGGTCAGGTAAAACATCGATCTGTTTTCAGGTATTATATTGTTTCAGTCCTTTTTCAACTGCTACTTGTTTCTACAGTAATTCAATGGCGTAAAAAACGGTCGATTTTGCTTCGTTGTTTTGGTACAAACAATTTTTTCCCACGAAATTCTACCAATGAACATTGCTCGTTCTGTAAATTACAGATGACGAATCTTCTGAGCCACGATGTGACCAAATTCGACCACGTTGCATTTGACGTTCATTATTTGTGGATCGGGCCGATTCAAACAATTATTGTTACTTGCGTCATGTACCAATATGTAGATTGGGCAGCTCTTATCGGAATGTTCACACTTCTATTATTTTTCCCATTTCACGGTAATATTTTTTCAAAAAGACGATAAAAAAGAGATTCAATTATTTTATCGAAATTATTTTATCTGTACTTTAGCATGTTTCGGAAAATTAACTTCGACTTCTATCCCGAAACAAGTGTACAAAACAGACGACAGGTTGCGGTTAATGAACGAAATCATCCGTGCTATTCAAGTTATTAAAATGTATGCCTGGGAGAAACCGTTTTGCTCGCTGGTTGAGAAATCTAGAAAGTAAGTGTGGTCTATTTTTCATGTTAAACAACGAAACTTCAATTTTTCTTCGCCTTTTTAGGAAAGAATCTCAAGCAATAAGAAGAGTCAATATATTGTTCCACATGAGCTTTTCTCTCCAATTGTACGTGCCAAAAATCTGCCTTTTCATATCAATCGCGTCTTATGTTTATTTTGGAAACACCATAACAGTCGAAAAAGTGTATTTGATGATGGCGTTTTACAACGTTCTGCAGCACTCGATATTCCATAATTTTCCGATGGGTAATGCAGCCTATAAATTTACATTTATTTTGCAGAAACACCAATGCAAAATTCATCCGTCTTTTCAGGTATACAATCAGTTGTGGGCTGTATAGTTGCCGCGAGGCGAATTGAAAATTTCATGCAGCTCAAGGAACTGCCATCACCCCCCGTTGAAATTCAAAGCAATGGCAAAAACAAAAGCGCATTACCCAAGGATGTAGCAGTTTCTTTTCATCAAGCCAGTGCAAAGTGGTCTGAAGAATCGGAAGAAGACACGCTAAAAAACATACATTTTAATGTAAAACCAGGGTTACTCGTAGCAGTGATCGGAAAAATCGGGTCGGGTAAAACGAGCATTCTTCAAGCATTACTTCGAGAATTACCTTTGCGAACCGGAAACGTGAGTGTGAACGGAAAAATTGCTTACACGTGTCAAGAGTCTTGGATATTTGCGTCATCCATCAGGCAAAATATCTTGTTCGGAAATCCCATGGACGAATACAAGTGAGTTCCATAACAAAGTTCTCTATCCGAGTATTGCAAAAATGTTCGACTAAATGGCCATAAAATGTTCCGGTTTTTGCAGGTACGAAAAGGTCATCGAAGTTTGTCAATTACGACGTGATTTGTCACTCTTTCCTTACGGCGATAAAACTGTAGTTGGCGATCGCGGCATAAGTTTGAGTGGCGGACAACGAGCTAGAATAAACTTGGCACGCGCTGTGTACTCACAAGCAGACGTATATTTATTCGATGATCCATTATCAGCTGTTGACGCCGAAGTGGGCAGATCAATCTTCAACGAGTGCTTCAAATCATTCCTAAAAGATAAAACAATAATTCTCGTAACCCATCAACTCCAATATTTACGATTCGTTGATCGTATCCTTGTTCTCGACGAGGGCAAGATACTCGTCGAAGGAACTTTCGATCAGCTGCAGAATTCTCGTATTAATATATCAAAGTACATGCATATAGAACAAGTCGATGAAGAATCAAGTTTCTATGAAACACGTGATAAAAAGACTGAGACATTTGTTGCACCGACTGTTACCGAAGATCCGGACGAAAATGAAATGAGAACTTATGGTAAAATTGCACTCGAAACATATATGGCGTATTTTAAGGCTGTCAACAACTTCACGTTGGTCACGCTTATGCTGTTTTTGCATGTTTTCTGTAAGGTAAACGCAATTCAGTATTAAAAAACCTTCTGTGGCCGTAAAAATTCCAGCTCTAACATAAAATATTGTCAAACGAACCCTATATTGCCACCAGGCCATTGCTCGTACCGCGAAAAATGCAAGTTTCACGTTTGAGATTTTTAATTTTACAGATAACAAGCCAAGGCAGTGATTACTTTGTAGCATTTTGGGTAAACAATGTCGAGACTGCACAAAACGATACCCTAGTAAAGTCAGAATCAGACTGGTACGTAATATGGTACGGTAGCATAATAATTCTGAACGTATTCAGCAATATCTTTGTCATCGTAGTTTTCTACGAAGTTTGCATTCGCGCATCGAAAAACTTTCACAATCGAATGTTTAACAACGTTTGTCGCGCAACTATGCGATTTTTCAATGTAAATCCTACTGGACGAATAATGAACAGGTAAATGTGGGGGAAGAGATTGTTTTATCTGATTCGACAACGTCGAAGTAACTAACAACGTACTATTTTTTACAGATTTTCCAGAGATATTGATATTATAGATGTAGAAATCCCATACTCTTTATTCGATGTTCTGGAAATCGGAACAAGTTTCATACTAACGATTATCATAGTTATAGTCATCAACCCATGGCTAGTGATATCTTCAATGGTCATGATGCTGATCATTTTTCTTATGAGAACGTTTTACATCAGAACAAGTCGAAGCATTAAACGTCTGGAAGCAATAAGTAAGTGATTCGAAAAGTTAGTAAACACTCTAAACTCCTTGAAGTGAAAATCCACTCCATTGGAGTGGATTTCACTTCTTTCAGACCAAGATTTAACTGCAATATAAGCGGCGAATTCACCCTAAACAGGAGTGGAGAATTCGCTCCAATATAATTGGCTGATTCACTCCAATAGAGTAAATTTTCAACTCTAGCTAGGATTGATGATTTCACTCTCAAAATTGGAGTGAAGATTCCCAATCCATTGGGGTAAAAATCCACTCCAAGCAGAGTGGTTGGACCAGTCACTCCACGGTTGGAGTGACTAATTAACTCCAAAAAATTCAGAGAGCACGGTTCACGAATTTCCCGGGAAAAAATGATTCCACATTAACTGAAATGAAATTTTGACTGTATGAAGACTTAATCAGGAATGATTAACTATGATCGAGCCTAATAAATTTCTTCAGGGTTGAAACATTTCTTTTGGTATCTGAAACAGCCTGAAAATTGATTTCAACCAAGCCCACTTCAACACTTACTAAATATTACGACGTTCATGTATTATATGACATCTTGAAACATTTTTCCAGCTCGTTCGCCAATGTTCAATCACCTCTCAGCAACAGTACAAGGTGTCACAACTATTCGGGCTTTCAATGCCCAAAACAACTTGATACGAGAGTTCGACAATCATCAGGATTTCCATACATCGGCTTGGTTCATTTTCCGATCATGTTCTCGAGCCTTCGGCATGTACATAGACTTCATATGTACTTTTTACGTTTCGGTAACGATAGTTCTATTCCTCTTATTGGACGACGTGGCTCCGCCTGGAGATGTAGGTTTGGTCATATCCCAAAGCATGTTGCTATTAAACATGGTGCAATGGGGCGTTAGACAAACCACTGAACTTGAAAATCAAATGACGTCCGTTGAAAGAGTTTTGGAGTATTCGAAACTCGAAGAGGAGCCACCTTTCGACAGCAGTCCCGAGAATCGGCCACCGAAAGATTGGCCTTTCAAAGGCCACATACAGTTCAAAAACATGTATCTCATGTACAGCCCCGAAAGTGCAGCTGTTTTACAAAATGTCAACATTGCGATAATGCCAAAAGAAAAAATCGGCATCGTTGGGCGCTCGGGGGCGGGCAAATCATCGTTAATCACGGCTTTGTTCCGATTAGCGTACATGAAAGGTGAAATATACATAGATGATGTACCGATCAGCCAGTTAGGTGTACATGACCTGCGTCCGAAAATAAGTATTATTCCGCAAGAACCGGTTCTCTTCGCGGGAAGCCTTAGAAAAAACTTGGATCCTTTCGATGAATATTCGGATAATATATTGTGGCAGGTAAAAAATAACAGATAAACAGGGTGGAATTTTATTCTGTCTCGGATAATATTTATGACGATTAATAATGATGATCTTAATTGTCATGTTCAATGAAATTACAGGCCCTAGAAAATGTGGAAATGAAAGAATTTGTCGAAAATATGGCTGGTGGTTTATACACGAAAATATCGGAAGGAGGAAGGAATTTTAGCAGCGGACAGAGACAATTATTTTGTCTTGCGCGTACTGTAGTTAAAGAGAACAAAATATTGATTTTGGATGAGGCCACTGCGAATGTGGACTTACAAACCGACGAACTAATTCAACGAACGGTTCGGAAGAACTTTGCACATTGTACTGTGCTAACTGTTGCTCACAGATTGAATACAATCATGGATAGCGATCGAGTTTTAGTTGTGGATGCTGGAACAATGGTTGTAAGTATTTCAGTTCTCGACACGCATAATATAACTTTTAAACTACTCAAAATTGACATTTTAGATTGTTTTGGTACATTTTTATTCAAGACGATAATTCAATTGCATTTTTTATGATTACTTTATGGTAAAACGGTTACAAAAATTGTCGCAATAATTAAGTGGACAAGCAGAGAAGAATGCCACTTTAAACTGCATTTTTCAGGAATTCGATCACCCACATGTTCTTTTACAAAATGGAAATGGATATTTTTCTAAACTGGTGCACCAATCTGGTTCTGCGACGGCCAAAAAATTATTAGTCATTGCTGAAAATGTGAGTATTGAGATTATGATGAGAAACAAATTTACTGGGTTGAATTTACTTTTATTTTAAAATGTATAATAATTGTTTCAGTCTTACAACGAAAAGAAGCTCGAATAACAGGACTGGAATCAGTGGCATTTGATAATAATGTACTCTAAAATGTAAAAAAAATCATGTCAAAAATATTATCCTTTAGAAGACCAATTTATTGGGAAAATAAAAAAAAATATGTGCTATTAAACAAATTCTGTTGAATTAAACGTGAAAATCACGGTAATGTTTGTTGCATTTTTTATTAGGTGCTTTTATAGTGATAAAATTATATGACGAGGAGTGTATTAAAACTCATTATATTTTTTCTGTCAGACCAATTTTTTATACAGTAAAAAATGAAAAGTTAAATGTTTCCACTTGTGAAAATCCATGTTTTATAAAACATAAAAGTTTACGGAATGCAAAATTTCATGCGTGGGTTGACGCCAAACATCGTAGCGAAGCCCGCAAACGTTCGATTTTTGCCATTTTTCAATTTTTGTTTAATAATAATTTAATGTACATCAAAACCCCTGTTTTTCGACGTTCGCGGAGAAAAAGCGATGAGGGAACTTTCGAGTTGGTGAAACGTGAAGCGACAAAGTTTTTCCATACCGTTTGAGGAAGTTTTTCTGAAAATTTGAAATTAATCGAGTCACAACTTCAGACGCTAGCGATTATTGTTCAAAAACGCTCAGTTTTTATGCCGCGTTTTGCACCGCGTCATCATAGAGCGTCCCTTGTTTCGACACGCTGGAACATTGTTGTATTCCCTGCATACATGCTCCTATCTCTATTGTAGAATTTCGTGGAAGTACATTTTATTTTCTTATCAACAACTTTGATTATACGACGACGACCTTCAATCGACTTCTAAACCGCTGCGCATATGACGAATTCATGACTAAGTCCAAAAACTACCTAATTACCATGAATAAGTCACATAGAATGTTCAACGTGGAAAATGACGAGTACCTCCAGGCCGATACTATATATACTATATATATCTCTATCGTAGAATTTCGTGGAAGTACATTTTATTTTCTTATCGCTGTGTAACAACTTTGATCATACGACGACGACCTTCAACCGACTTCTAAACCGCTACATGTATGACTAATTCATGACCAAGTCCAAAAACTGCCTAATTACCATGAACACGTTACATAGAATGTTCAACGTGGAAAATGACGAGTACTTCCGGGCCGATACTATACAAACCCCGTGATCTAAGATAGATTTCTCAAAACCGAGCATTTTTGAACAATAATCGCTAGCGTCTATAGTTGTGACTCGATTAATTTCAAATTTTTAAGAAAACTTCCTCAAACGATATGGAAAAACTCTGTCGCTTCAAGTTTCTCCAACTCAAAAGTTCCCTCGTCACTTTGTCTCCGCGAACGTCGAAAAACGCGGATTTTGATTTACATTGAATTATTATTAAAAATAAATTGAAAAACGACAAAAATTGAACGTTTGTGGGCTTTGGCGTCAATTTACGCAAGAGATTTGGCATTCCGTAAACTTTTAACGGAATATTCGCGATTAGTGGTTTTATAAAACATGGATTTTCACAAGTGGAAAAATTTAACTTTTTATTTTTTACTGTACAAACAATTGGTCTGGCAGAAAAAGTATAACGAAAAAAAATTATCTGTCTAAATGTGCCGAATATGATACTATTTTTTTGGGCCCATTTCAGTAATTTTTTTTTCATCGTCACATTTTCTAGCATGGACAATAGTTTTACCTGTTTCCGAGCGCGCGGCGAGTTTTAACATCCAGACGCTCAGTTGATGAGATTATTGGTAACGTTTTTTGATGAAAAAATCATCATTAATTTTTTTACATGTAATTATTTCTAAACAAAACTCAAGTATATTAATGTAAAATGCAATATTATTTTCACAATGAAAGATGATTTCTGACTCGGACAAAAGTTCTCTAGGAAAATGTACAAAAATCTAGTAAAAACTATGAAAGGAAGTGCAAAAAAGTCCATATGTCCAAATAACAAAAAATTCAAAAACGCACAAAAAAGTACTAAAAATTGTTATGAACTCGTATTTATAAGATTTTTTGTTTTAGGCAAAAGATTGTACTTCTGTTTTGTATTTTTTTAAATTTTCCACAAGTTTTTTAGGCTCAAAAATTACGAATAACTTTAAAAAAATTCACCAAGTACAACAAATTTGTCATAAATTTGTTGGCGTTTTCTTGTTGATAAAAAAACTCGTCAGTCGCTAATAATCCCCCTAATGAAATTGATGTTTGTCGTAGTATTTAATGCTTTTTTGTAAGTTCTTGAATTATTGTTTGTATACTTTCTCGTATGTTTTTGTAACGTTTTGTGATTCTTGGTATATTGCTGTAAAGAATTGTCATAAGACTTTTCCAGGCCAAGCATCTTTGTAGCCCTGCACTGACTCACCCTGTGAGGAGCTCGCAGAAGTCGATGCACCGCGGCAAGTTGGTTGATGAGAGGCAAGGTCGCGCTGAAAGTGTGCACCGGGGGTCTCGGCGGCTCCGGGTACGAACTCGTGTACGCGAAGGGGTCAACGTCGTTCAGATACTGCACCCTGCACGTGAGCGACATCGCGAACTCACTTTTCCAATCACTCGCTTTCGCCGCGAACGTTCCTCTGCAAGAGATTTGTCGTGAACCCCAAGAAAAAATTAAATCGCGCGCGCGCGCGATGATCGTTGGAAGACGCGGCGGCTTAGGACATGGAAACGCGCGATCGGGATTTCCGGGGCCTCGGTATCTTTTGAGTTAATGAATTTTTCGCAAAACTCGCACGAAAACGCAACTTTCGATACCTGTGGTGCACCTGCAAAGTGGCCGATTGACGAACGATGAGCGCTGGTGGTAGCAAAGAATATCCGCGCATGCGCACTTCGCGCGGGAGTTACTTTGCTACCTAGGACATTTTTCCGCTCAACTTTGCTCCCTGCTGTTTCATTGTTCGGACTTTCCAAGCACGAACTTTTGACAAGC
>JABFQM010002759.1:0-13881 GCA_022816865.1 Zelostemma sp. ZL-2020
GGAGGGGTTATGAGAGGGCCGATAAGGAGAGGTGAGATAGGGGGTGGTGCAGTATTTGAGCGGATGGTGAAAGTTGATAGTGTTGATTGAGATGTTGAAAAAATATGGCACTTTGAATCAACATCTATTTCTATTTCACATGCGTTATTATAACATAGTGTTAGGTATCGCGAGAATCTACATTTCTTTATATTTTAGTTTATATACAAGAGTTTATATATTTAGAATCATTTTTAAAAAATCGGTCCGGTGTCAATGATAGCAGCCAGCCCTGCGACGTCCTTGGAATTAAAAATTAGTATATTCAACATAAATTTTAACAAGAATATATAAACCTTTGTATGTAAACCTTTTTTAATATTCGAGCGGAAATAAGCAATATGCTGTATTTTACGTACATTCTTTGAACTTCCGCAACGCAAGATGAACCAACGCATGCGATTTTTTGGTTTATCTTTTTTAGATGATTTAATTTCTGATTCAAAATCGGTGTTTTAGGGTTTCATACCGTTTGTTTTAACATGACACTTCTCAGGGTGTCCATAGTAAAACTCTGAAAAAGTTGTTAGTATTAACGCATTACTGCAATTTGTTTTTAATTCTATGTGTCGACATGCATTCTTCGGCCCCCTTTAGCTCATTTGGTATTCGATTTTCAGCAAATATTTCCATTTATTAATAAGACTATTTACTGCACGTCCGAACAAGTGTTAGGACTGGAAGCCAATTTGCCCTTAAAGTAAAGAATATTTAATATAGACGATGAAAATGAGTCCTGCTGAACAGCTGCATGAAAAGCACTCGACCAAAAAACAGAACCAGATATATACGTTACCTCAGAAACCCACCCTTCAATAAATGTATACGATTATGGTTAACAATATCAATTAAGAACGTTTGAAATATATTAACGTGCTTTCGTACTTCCCTTATAATATTTCTTTTTACATGAAATTAATCACAATATCACTTGCTTTAGTATGAAAGAAACTTTGGTAATTAATACCTTCGAGCGATTTAAAAACCACAGTTGATTACAAACTGTGCAACTTGTTCTTGTGGTAATGAGTCCACAACTTTGATGTCGGTATCAGTAATTATTGCATTATCCGATGCTAATGCTCTTAACATTTGAAGCATATATTTTATGTTTCTGCAATATATTACGTAGCATCATTATTCATCGTGATTTCCTATTCAATTTCTCGTCGATCAATTCCTTCTTAGCCTGTCTCAGGACATCTCTTGTTGGAAGCATCGAGCATGCTCCATGCCCTGGTCATGTTTCTGCATTTTCTCCCTGAAAACAAATTTGAATTTGTTCACATTCAACAGCCTTGACTCTGTGAGATAACATATTGAATGCAGATGATGCATTCAATATGTTATGTCATCACGCGCCAGGGCAGTGAAACATCCGTTACCTTGGAAGCGCCTAATAATAGGTCTCGAAGCGTTTTCAGCTGGACTGGCATTCCAAGTCTCAGCACTGCGGTCTTCCGCAGGAGTGAGTTGCAAATAGAAATTCATGGTCATCGGCCGTGGCCGGATTGATTTTGATGAGATCATACTCGTTCCACTAAGAAAATGGGGATTTGGATTGAACCCTTGGAATTAAACGTCTGTTGCACTGACTTTAAAATGTTTGTAAATATCCTCAGAATTGTACCAATCCTGGATCATTTGCAAAGCGTCATCTATGTCTCTTCGAAAGTATTCCACCATGGTGATTCAACGATGGTAGACTAATCCGTTCAGTGATAATTAGACGTAAAGAAGGAGGTCTATGTGTTTCGTTCGACTGATCAAACCACTGATCCACTGATAATTTTTTTTTTTTTTTTGCGCTTTCTTAGCGACCCTTCTAACAACTGGTCTTCCAGTGTTTTGGATTATTATTTTATGATCGCCGAACTAAGTCAATCCGGTTCACCAGTTTCTTGCAAGTCGATAAGGGTATTATATGCCAAACCTAGTCGGGCTTTTTCAAGGGCCCTCCTGATACCAAGGTAGGCTTTGCGGATTGATTCGACGACTTAAATTAAGCTTGTCTTCGGATCTTTCTCAACCAATCCTGCTCTTGTTGAAACGGTGATTCGATCCTCATTGGTCCCACAAGCCTTTGAGAGAAAGGCCACTTGAATGAATTGAGCAATCTGCTCGTTTGTTGACGATTTCTGTTTAGGCTTACCGGCGATCTTTTGCTTAAGCACTGAATCTTGTAATGAAGCAATCATGCAGAGAATGGGTCCGATTGTTCTCAATCCAACTTCAGATAGGATAACAGAAGCTACTCCTGGTGCGTACATCGCAGGGGGTAAGCCAGGGTCACTAGTGTCAGACATCAGTGACTTGCTGAAGATGATGCGGCCTTTTCCAATCGCAATAAGTTGAACAGTGAAGTATGGGCACACAAGTGCAATTCTTGGGAGAGTTACTGCAGGTTCACCGATGCCACTAACGAGACCTCTCCTACCAGCCCCCCGGTGTCTTGGATTTTGTACCGTTTCTGAAGACCAGTGACAATCGACTTGGCGTTTGGAGGACAAGCTGAGATGATATTAGTTATTTTTGTACCTCGATAAATGTACAAAACGATAAGGAACGCAATGTCATCCTCCATTGCATTGTTTTGGTTGTACACAATTGCATCTCCTTTTGAAGTGAGAACCTCTGAAAACGAATCCTTTCTGGATGCATACAATTCCTGCAAAGTCTCGAACATGGCAATGGGGTCAAATCCTTGATAGTCGATGGTGGCAATAAAGGCATTGTATCTGTATAATCGGCTCTTGCGCCTCCCGTTGGATATGCGGCTCCGATATGAAAACGCGTCCTGTTTGCCATAACAGCATTTCGAAAAGCTGGCAGCTCAGCAAAATCCGCAACACTTAGGCATGCGCGTCCAATGTCGGTCCTCATCAATCTTCGAGCAGTCTCGAAAGCGATGGCGAGGCGATGTGTGCCGGCTAAAAATGATTGATAATTCACCATTGATCTTAGCCATAGGCCAAGAAGAGGCCTCTTCGCGAGAATTCGGGAAGGGGCACATCCCGTCTGTTTCGTCGATGCCATACGATATGCGGCAGTGGTCGTTAAAAAAAATTGACTTGTATAATGCGTGAAGCAATAGTGACACGACCAAACATAATTTGAAGTTACGCTCAGTGACGAGGAGTGAGGAAGCGGAGCTGGTATTGATTTTAATATTGTTGGCGACGTGTAAACCACCACTTCTGTGTGGCTATTCATTATGTCAATAAATTGATAAATCGTATTTTTTGCAATTTATATGGTCTGTTGTGGCGATTGTAATATGAAAGAGCAGTTGATATTTTCCTGCCGGAGAACGGCCGGAGAAAACAGCATCTGCCAGGGGAGAGTTTCTTCGAGATAGTAATATTGTGCGGCGTCTTTGTATAAATTTGTTATTTTTAAGTCGCAGCTATTATGCGCGACTATATACAAACGAAGCCCCGCGTGCATATGTATTACCTGTCTATTTTGCGGGTCCGCGCGCATGGCCTGTGAATATGAAAATGAAAATGAAAAATGAATGTTTCTGAAGGCTGTAGCTCTGGCCGGGAAGTTCTCCTTGATCAGCTCACGGACCTCAGCCTGATCAACTTTCCTCGCATTCTTTGGAAGAGCTCTTGCTGCTCTCGGCCAGCCTGCACGCATAGCATTTAACTGGGAAACTGCATTTTCCTGCTCAACTGGATCTCTGGCCACGTTCACAGCACCATCCAAAGTGGCTATATCATGAGCAATATCAGCCACCAGTACAGCCTCCCCACCATTAGCTATCATCTGTACATGGCGAGCTCTCAATCCAGCAAGTGCTGGTGCAACCTCGGCAAACGAGTTGACATCGGCAATGGTTCTCAACACTATAGGCTGGAATCCGGTTTCATCAATATACAATTCATCGTTAACAACAAACACTCGATGCTGGCGAGCTCGCATCACAGCAGCATATTTGTCATTCAGATCTTCGTCGGCGCTGGTGAACTGGCCGTTCTTTGTCACGACTCCATCACATACTTTCCTCACTTGGTTAACCGTCATTGTGGATATTCTGAATAGATTATGAACTTTATCCTTCAGATCTTTGTTGCCCAAGGCACTCGTTTGGAGCTGGAAACATATTACTGCAAGGGTCGGGTATATTCAGCAACAACAATTGGCGGTGTTGATATTGAGATGTAGGGATTGCGAATCACAGCCGCCGCGCACCTGATCGCCGCCTGGAATTCTGACTCAGGCACCGATGCTTGCACTAAGTCTTCCGTGTTGAAATATTGTAGCTTAGAGCTAACCTCAGCTACTGCCAGTATATGCGCTACGTTGTGCATTGCAGCTTGCTCTGCTACCCAGGCCATTGATGGAACTGAGAAACTTGTGAAGCATGTCCAGGAGAAGGTCAACATCTTATAGAGGACCTCCCAATTGACGTTGTCCATAGGGAACAGCTGAACATACTTTTGAGTAACTTCACGGGTGGCAATATCTACTAACTGGACACCGGACAATGATTTCGTGAACATATCTGATCGGCGCTCATGCCATCCTTCGGACAAGTTGCCTTGCTTGGCAATGCCGGTGAATCCCACATAGATTGCTGCCCCAAATGTCTTTTTGGCTTCTCCTTGACGGGTAAATCCGACACCTTCATGGTACCCAAGGACTTGGTCATCGGATAATCCTCCCCAGAACATAGCGGGATCTTGTGTAGCTACTATATTGAGCTCGTTGAGGTTTTGTACAACAGCTGCAGGGTTCCTAAGATCCCGGAAAGTGTTGCTGCAAAGTCCTCCGGGGAGTACGTTTTGGGGAACCAAATGACCCCGACAAGCGTAGAATTGATGAACTTGTTGGGTCTCAGTTGCTCCTGGTGCCAAGCCGGCGACCACAGTGCGAGCCACCTCATGTGTTACCACTCCATTTAGAGGGGCCAAAAGAAGTGCAGCCCAGATGTCATTTAAGTATCTGTTATACATATCGATGGTAGGAGCTTGTTGCCTCAGAGTAATGAGTACTCTGGCCTGTGCATTAACCATGTGTTGAACTGTGTTTTGGTCAATCACCATATGAGTGGCAGATAGCTCTCCCAAGGCCTTGGCATGCCTGTCAACCATTGAGGTGACATTATTTGTTCTTGCCCACGCTGCGGCAAGGGTGTTTGCTACCGAAGGTTTTGCATACGCAGATATCCACAAGTGAGGGGGTTCTGCAATGTCAAATGGGAGGAGGTCACCGCATGCAACAAGTGAGGGTAATGCCTCTAGATTTGCGAGAGTAAGGAGATGTAGACCTTCCACCAATGCAGCTGGAGCATGGGCCAACCGCGCTTGACGGATCCTTTTGGCTAAGTCACTACGGTTCATGATTGCTGCAAGTGTAGGTTACTGAGACTACGACAATAGATGCACAGAGACAGGACAACTCAAGAACAAATAAAACAATGAAGTTTTTAAAAAGCGATAATGTTTTATTTGTTCTTTTGTGTTTTTCTCTTGTGTCTTTCTTGTTCTTCTCGTTTCAACTGGGACCCAATTAATCTTACCCTTGTGTTTTATCTGGGTAGGATGTGGATTAAGATGTCTGAACTCAAACTTTGATGGAAATCCCTGATCCTTAATTTGCTTCTCTGACTTACGTAATCTATATGTCATTATAGATACACGTACTGGAATCAGATAAACTAATTTATACTACCTAATTTATACTACGCTAATTTATATTCTCGAAGCCTTTCCGGACGATGCCGGTTGTAATATGCCGCCCTGGTTGATTCCGCTCCAGGCGGGTAATAATAGATTCGATTTCGTGGCTTAAGGAAGGGCGGAAAATGTAGTAATTGACGGTTAAATAAGCTATTCCCGCGCCGATAATCGTGGTTGGAATCAGCATCCAATTGTAGAAGCTCCTCCTGGGAGTAGGGATTGTACACATAGGATCCGCTTTCATAAGGGCCACCCGGTTGATCTTCCATGGTGCCCACCAAAACCACTCTTCATTATTGCCAGCTATTTCTTCGTTGTACTCGTTGGCACGCCTTATGGTGTTAACTTCGAAGATGGTCTTCTCGTTAAGGCGCTTGAATATGTGTTGTGGGAGGGATGTTCTGAGCAGTTCGGCCCTCAGCGTGTAATCTACAATTCCGTTCTCTACAAAGAATTCTTGAGCAATTGTTGATATGTATGCAAGATAGTTTTGATATATCTGCTTTCCGATGGTCTTAGCGTAGATATAGTCCTGTATTTTGGCTCCCGATGTTTCTTGCACCTCTGTAAGCCTTCGTCGGAGTATAGTCGCTTCAATCTGTGCCGCAATTTCACGTTGTTGGTCTACGTATGGTTGCGGTTCCGCAATAGCTGGGAGAGGCGGATCTTCGCCGTCGATGCCCCCTGCAAGATTCTCTCCGTCGTCCCCTACGACGGGTTGGTGTTCTCGGGCTGCTTCAAAGGCGCGCCCGATCCTTTCGAAGATGTTCATCTTCGAGCTCGAGTACGTCAATACGGTTGAGGCCACCAATTCGCTTGCCGCCACGGGATTATATCTGCTGAAAGTCAACCAATAAGGGGTAAAGAAAATGGGACAAAATGATACGCTGATACAATCACGGGGTGGAGCTAGAGCATCTCCACCCAGCTTGGTCAACTTTTTATAAACGGCTCCTCTTGCTTCAGCCATGACACGAGCTATTGCAACACCAAATTCTGGTGAAGTCTTAATATCCTTCTCAAGAATGACCTTACCTATACTCAGCAATTGGTCTTCAGTGAATCGTAACTTGGATCCCTTCTCAATCAAGATCTTTTTCACAGACCTTTTCACTATCAGCTCCTGGTTCTTCCTATCTGAGGCAGCTAGGTCCTCCCTTAGCCTAAGGGTAGCTTTTCTGATAATGGAGATCAAGTGTTTCCTGCGGGATTCAGTTGCTAATTTTATTCTTCCAATCTCAGAAAGTATTTCAGTTGACGAGTATGTAGAACGAGGTCCTTGACTCATTAATGATTCAGTAATAACTTGCAATGCTACAAGACGTGGTCATCACTGTGGGGAACTAGTTTATATAAAACCTATAATTTATTTTTTTAATTGCACCACTTTCTTCAGCGCGGGGATCCACCGTTTCTGCCCTTTGCGTAGAGCGCGGCTGTCTGCTGGAGAAAGTGCCTCCTCCTCTTCCCGGGTTGGGGTTCCCCAGGGTATGTCCTCGTTCCATGTCGTCATATTGGGGTGTAGAGGTACGGCGCGCGTAGGGCGCCTGTGTTTCACCTCTTCTACACATGAGATAGATAGTAAGTATGAGCGTGACAATGACGCCCAAGCCGTAGACGAGTAACTGCGACATCCTGTTTTTGAAATGACGTCGTAGCCACCGGGAAGGAAATCGATATTCGAGACCGTTGGCCCTACTTCCTTCAAGGGATGGAATAACCATCCGGTCATCATCTTGACCGAATCCGTGTTGGATATTGTATCCATCGTCTTCACTTATACTAAACAAGTCAAGTTCACGAATCATTTAGCGCTGTTGTAGTGTGCTCACAGTTCAACAGCCCCCACACACAGGGACTGAGGGCAAAAGATAGTCCGTTTCCGAGGCGACTATACAATTACTACGTTGGATGTTGGGTATGCCACAATACTTTGTGGCAGCTGCAAATTGAAAAATATTCAAAATACATTCATTTTTGGAATACTGACCATGACCACTGTGGTTTTGTCTGATTCCTTCATATTCTTCGTTGCTGTCAGCATGCAAGCTGCTGCAAATGTTGCATCACTGTAACGGATGTGATGACCGCCGCTCTGGGCGCTGCAATTGATGGTCCTCAAAACCATGGTTGTTGTCATCCCAAGGTGTTCAGCTATAACTGGGATGTCGAGCCTTGAGAACACAGTCCCAGCGAGTGGAGGGGAGTAGATGTATTGGCTCTTTCAGCTCAGCTGCGACTCTGATCATCTTATTGAACACGACGAGTGCCAGCAAGGATGCTTGTCTCATCGAGAGACAAAGTATTCTGCCACCTTTGAAAACCTTGTACCCGGTGGGATTATGTTTGTAAGTGGAAATCCAGATATAATGGATTTCCTCCTTGCCACCTACGGTGTTTAGGATTTTGAGTTTCCAAGTTTTGTCGCGCGTGGTGGAATCGTTTGCCTTGACCTGGCGGGATGCCGGGCCCAGTGCGAAGAGCACTTTTGTTGCAAAGTTCACTGCAATTGACTTTGAATCCTCATTAAGCTTCGCTGTCCAGTCCAAGATGTGCTTAGAGATTTCCACCTCCATAGCCTCAAGATCAAAGTCCAGAGACTTTTGGTCATTGAGAAATTCTCGCAATGAAATCGCAGTCAGCTCTATTTCCTCCTGCGTGTATTTCGAAAGGTCAATGCCTGTCTTCAACAGGACTTCCTCATTAGTCTCTAATTCAGACATGGCAGCGGTGGTGAGTCGTAAATGTAGCTGGAAGATAGACTGATAAGTGCAGACTTTAGCAGTGTTCAATTCAGCCCAATCGAACCAGCACAACATCTCTCCAGGGACATAATGTGCAGGGTAGAAGGGTATCTTGAAAGGTGGGTTGGGGGAACAATTTGGTTTGGTCATCCAATCGGGCGTTGTAAAGAAATTATTAGCCTCAACTACTTGAAAGAAGAGAAGGCAAAGCCAAAGGCATATGCCAAAAATCCGGCTCCAACTACAACTCCACGATCGATAGGTCTTTGAAGGACCAAAAAGAGGTACATGAGTACCCCTTGAACCAAATACTCCCATTTCTTGGTTTCCGGGACAAGGAATGCTAGGGCTGCTGCTACACCTATGTATGCCATTTGGTTGGTAGAGTTCACTGCCATGATTAACCCGAAATAGCCGACGAACGCAATAGTTTGATAGTGGTGCGTCTTCAGATAATCTGTGACCAGGTTGCATGGTAATTTGGCCAGTATCTGAGTTAGAATGGATTTGCTGGAATCTGCAGTTTCGGAATAATACATAGCTAGTGAAAGGACCACAAGTGCGAGAGATAAAGGGCGCCGAGTAAGACGGTTGATGGCGCAAGTTATTTTGGAAAAAGTGTCTGGTTATTTTGACACGCGGACGCCATGACCGATTTTGAGCCGTTCGTTGTTTGGGGGCCATTAAAGCAGGTATAATATCTTGTCGAGTCGACGAAAAGCTGCACGTTTGGTGTGCTGGTTTCTGCTGAGAAATCGATAGTAAATGCAGAACTGCCAGAAGGTGTAATGGCGCTCTCGTCGTAAAAAGTTATCGCTCAGCTGTTTAATTGTTATGGCCATATGCTACAAGTTCGTTTCGTGAACTAAACGGGGATTTCTCCGTTAATTTAGAAATGGGGTCCGAATAGGTCGGATACCTCCATCATTTATTTAAATGAGTTACACATACAATGATAAACAATGGTCATGATTACATGAAAATTATGCTCCTAAATTCAAAGCGCGGCGGAGTCCAGATATTCCTTAAACGATGTCAGTTGCCCACTGTAGTTGGGCGTCGGTCGCGGAATTTAATTTAATTTAATTTAATTTATTTTTTATTTTTTTGTATTTTTCCCTATAAAACCTCTCCTTTTAACGATTGGCTCCTCCAGCAGCAGCAGGCAAGACAGCAGGTGGGATTCTGGCTGCAAAAATGTCCCCTAGGAAATTCCTGGCACGCTCGTCAGCCGCACTTGGTGGCCGAATTCTGATTGCTCTAAGCCATTGCTGGATTTGAACTTTTTGCTCAATTGTCAAATCATCAACAGTGGCAGCCCTCATGCAAGCTTTGACGGTGCTTAATTCATCTGGAGTGATCCTCTCAAAACTCGCGATACTGTAGGGGCGTCCATTCTTTATTGCTACATTGGCGTACGTAGAATAATCTAACACAGTGGCATAAAAGAAAAAGACATGTCGGTGTCCTACATCAAATGCATTCAGGTTGAACTCAAGCCCTGAACCACACAACCGGATGTATCTTTGAACAAGATCATGCACTGGGAAAGTTACTCTGCCAATTAAAGACGAGATGAGTGGAGCCTCAGGTCCATGATCAGCACCATTGACATCAAAAACAAAATACTTTTTTATCCCTGCAGGTCACTTACAAATCCTCTTCGTCATTGTCATCCTGGTTGATGGACTCATCAAGCCTCGCTTTCTTTGCAATCCGTTCTTCAACATCGTCGTCCGAAGTTCTTTTCCTGATCACTCCAATCATGTTGTCAAAAGTAGGATCAGCAATTGGGATTTCGTATTCCATGGAGCCTCGATATATGGTGAGCTCACGTGAGTAATTGTAGCCTCTGTCCCTCACCACTGTGAATCGTCTCCCAGCTAGTATGATGTTGGACTCTTCTCCGTCTTCAATAGCGTCACTATCCTTGTTTAATTTGGCCACACTTGCTGATTTGACATCTGCTTTCAACACATCAAGTTTCCTAAATCCATGTAAAACATTTTGAAGAAGCCATGAACATTCCATTCTCCTCTGAGCTCTAGCATTTATTTTGAGACCGCACACAGCATACATCTTGGATTCAGAATCAAATTTGAAGGATCCCTCCGGACCAGTGAATTCAATGTCAAGAGTCTGTGCCCACTTGAATTTCAGCAGAAGTTGATGTGACGATGCCGCATTATAACCGCTTGCAAATGAGTAGGCCAAAGCCATTATCACAGGATGATACGATGATTCATCTCTCGCATTGTAGGCAGCTAATCTCTTGCACAGCTTTCTCGCAGTGTATGCAATACTATTGAGCTTATCTCCATGGCACAGCTCCCTTATGGTTTGATTCCCTTCATCCCAGCGGTCATTCTGGACATTTGAAAGCAGAAACCCGGGGTGCATCAAGTATTCAGTGATTGTGTAGTGAAGCCTTCGGTGTGGCTGGTCATATCGCTTCAGGAAACCGTACGGCAGAGATGTCTGGGTTGTCACAACAAGGCCTTCTTTGACATCCGGAAGCTCCACCACTTGTTGTGTGTCATAATCAAGGAGTGTCTTTTCATCTTTTATGTAACAGTCAGTTCTCATTCCACTGTCAATCTCCACTTCTTTCTTCAATTGCAAGACCCCTTGTGTTCGAGTGGAAGAAAAGTTTATTGGATGAAGGCATCTGAGGAAATCTCTTGGGGACTTCTTGACCGCCTTGGAAATCTGCTCCTCAACTCTCTGTCTTGTTGTTTCTCTGGACTGCAAAAAACCCCATCTGCAATAGATATAGCTACCACTGCCAGACAATGTTTGATGCTGCTGTCGTCTCCAATTCTCATGCATATGGCAGAGAGATCTGTTCCTCTCTTTGAGAAAGTTCCAACGGTGTCCGCAAAACTGAATACAATAGTTTCATTCCCTAGATATTCAGAATATGGAACGCCACCTGCGCCTCTCCTCTTTTCCAGTGTAATTGTTCCATGCGATTTGCAGGGAGTGAAACGAACGCCTCGAAGAACAGAGGTCATGTTCACCTGGAGACCCAATAAACTGCACATGAACTGCATACGGGTGGGTTGCTCGCTGGACCAATTAGCAATTAGTTTCAGGATAGGAGTTGAGTTGATTATCACGTTCTTGGTGACTCGGGCCATATCATCAATAGATATCCCACTTCGATAGCAATGCTGCAAACACTCTGACAGGATGCATAGAGACTCTTGAACCTCAACACTTCTGGTCTCTTGTGGGAGCTTTAAGTTTCTAATGGCAAACAATCCTTGCGTTAATGAATAACGGAGAACACCAGTTTCCATGGAAGCGCCTAGTGTCATTGGTTGCATTCTGAGTTTGTCATCTAAGTGTTGCATTAGGATACGGACTTGCTGCATGAAGGAAAACTGTGTGGACAGATCGGTGTTAATGAGCTCCTTCAGCACATTTTCAACATCAGGGGGAGCTGGCTTCATACTTAATTACGAAATCAGGGAGCAAAGTTTGAAGTATCGACCGCATTGTGAGTTCCTTCAGCTCTGCGAGCCGCCCAGCCAAAGTACAGAACAGCCTCACCAGCAGCTATGAAGAACATCTTCTGCCTTTCAGAGAGGTCAACAAAGACGCGCTCAACAAACTCCACAACAGTGTTGAGCATCTGCTGCGCCGGACCATGCTTCCCGTCGATGATGAGGACAGGTAGCTTTTGGCTCTCTTCCAAACTTGCGTCGATTCCCACAGATATCCCGAGTTCCACGGGACTATTGATCCTGGGGAAGTTAATCACGACCGCCATGGTTGAATGCAATCCAACCGGTGCTAAGGAAGCAAAACTCCTTGAAACTCGAAATAATTTTTTTTTTTTTTTTTTGTATTAGAAAATTATTTATTCATTAATTGAAATTGAAATTTATTATTTTGTTTCATCTCAACGTATAAATTAGTAATTTGCACACTTTTATTATAATCATCTCTTTCTGTACTTAATTCCTTATCAAAAATATGATCTAAACGTTCGGACGCAGCTTCATAAAGCTCTGATCCTTCAAGACCATGGAGTTGTAAGAGTGCCAGTTGCGAGGCAGTAAATTTTATGAGAAGCGGTGTTCCGTCATCCTCTTTATATGGTGGATATTTGACAAATTCATGAATTCTACCGACTTGCACCTTTTTAGGTACGGCTCTCTTCATGCGTATCTCATCGCCAGCATTTTCTTTCGCAAAAGTTTCAGTTCTTCCACTTCGATTAGCGTGTTTCTTTGATTTCTCACATCCAGCTATGATGTGTGAATTTCTAATTACTTTCTCGATTTCGTGAATCGTAAGAATGCACTATTGAACATTATTGACAATTATCATTGTCTAAATTGAAATCATCAATATAGCTCTGTCTTGCTTTATTCCAAGATTTTGCCATAAGTCCTACAATTACATTGGACTTATTGATTTTGCTTACAACCTTCATGGCTCTCCCCACAATGGTAGACTCTAAGATCTCATGAGCAATTCTCGGATTCAAAGGCCGCATTGTGCACAAAAGATCAGACAAGGTTTTGTCTGTCTTTTCTTGGCAAGCTTCATGAAATGCAGAAATTGAGTGTTGTTAGTCTTGAGATCCTGTGAGAGGAAATTGAACATCATTCTTTTTAGCTTTTCACTACATGTCGACGGAATTAAAAGATTCAAAGATGTGGGATCTTGTATTAACATCTCCGGACTTCTTGTTGATTTTATGATTAGACTCATGATTTTTATCAGAGTGTCTTTCTTGGAATTTTCGGAATCAGGAATTTGAGCTAGTATGGTCTTTAAGCTCCAGAGATTTAGGGTCAACGGGTCTGGGAATCCATGGTTCATCATATCACATACATGTATGGTTGGATATCCTCCAAGAATGCTCGGCAATTCCAAGATCCCTGCTACAAACTCAATAGATTTAAGATTAAATTTCATTAACCAATCCTGAGTCGAGGTAAAATAGTTCTTTTTGGAAATTCCCAACTCCGGAGTTTGAAAAAATTCCGTCCTACTCATTGTTATTTCTTTGTCATCATAGAATGGGGTGATTGTATATATCAGCACTGCTCCTGCTGATTCTAGCTTTCCTATTATATATGGGATGAGACAATCAAAATCCAAATTAGTTGAAGCGGACACATTTGCTGATATAGATGACAATGTGGAATCCAAGTTCAATAAACCATCATTTGTCAATCTCATAATGCGACATATCTTTTTTAAGCTCATCCCTAGTGGAGTCCCGTTCATAACTGGGAATTTACCGTACATAAAAAATTTCGAAGATGACCATGACTCCTCAAGCTTTGAAGGAGGTCCTATATGGTTTAAAAATTCATTCATAGAGTTCATAAATTCCTTGTGCTGAGATCTAACGATGTCAGGATCAGAGCTGGGATATTTTAGAATCATTA
>JABFQM010002760.1:0-13882 GCA_022816865.1 Zelostemma sp. ZL-2020
GTTCGCGTGAATACACAGCAAATAACGAACAAAAATCGGTATCTTGTTGTTTTGCGGTAAATGCCTATACGCGCCATGTAAAAGTTACCAACTTTGATAATTAATTTTGAAAAATCTGGACGTCAGATCTTTCTAAAAATTTAAACAATAAAAGTGTAATGCTTTTTCTGTAACGTGTATTTTTCTCATAATTTTTTATACGATCGAAGAAAAGTATCGATCCACCTTAATCGAAGAAAAAAGTATCTCAAACTTTGAAATATCCATTGATAAACAGAACGCACGTTGAATCGCACTTTTTCGCGAATAATTGTAAAATTGCCTGTAAGATCATCATAAAAGTAAGCCTCTGATCATGGTAATGACGATATTTGCTGAAAATAGGCGGATCAAGAATGAAGGAGAAATAAAATGCAACACCTGTTCCGCGCCCGCATCCACTCGATACCGCGGTGTATACCAAAGTCTTCGTAAACGGCCCAAAGACAAAGACGCCCCGATAAATGTATAAATTTCTGGCCAGACCGAAAGAGAGAGAGAGGCAAAGAAGTGACGTGCCAAGAAAGGACTTTAGCGGAGCACGCCGCGGAAGAATAATGATAAAGAGAGAGGATGCGAACGAAAGTGGTCGTTTGCGATTCTCGAAACGGGTCTTGGGCCAAGGAGGAAAGGAAGAAGGCAGGTGTTGCGCACAGTCGGCCGTCTAGCAGCTGCCTCCCACCTGGAACGTATTGGTTCGTTTTCGTTGTTGTTGGTCTTTTAGGCACCTCGAGCTGCTGAAGCGAGGCTTAACGTGACAGTACATGTGCGTACGGCCCTGCCACCTGGCTCCTCGCGACGATATCTCGCCCTTCATTTAACGACAGGCAAGATGCTTCTTTCTCGGAGATGAAGGAGTTGAAGCTGCACTTTAGTGAATTGTTTTTTACGTGCTGAATAAACCGCATCCGCTCTACTTGTAGCAGGGCTATCTGCGCTTTTCCAGAAGATAAGACACAGGCGATGACTAAAGAGCACTCGCGTGGAGAACATTAAAAATTATTATGCAAATTCATAGGGTTTGAAATGGTTTTTCTGTGCTAATGGCGTAGGTCTTTGAGGGGTTCCGTGAGCGCGTGAATTTTTTTTTCGGATCAATTAGTTGTAAATATTTTGATTAGACTTTGGCAAGCGTGAGGGTTCTGGCTTAGAAGGGGCTTATGGCTATGGCTGTGTGGTAGTAAATTACAGAAAGAGAAATTTAGGCATGATAGCACTACCAAGTACGACATGCCATACGTCATGTAACCCCTAATATAAAGTGAAACGCACACGAATAGCGTGCTTACGTGTTTTAACCACTTACGAGGATTAATTTATAGACGCAGGTTCTTCTAGTTTCTCGTGATCACAACCCTTTACCTTGAAAAAGTTTTCCCGGTCAGAGAGAATGTTTTGGATGGAATCTCCGATATTTTTGCTAAAAATCGGGAGTATCTCTATGGAAATGATAAAAATTTCATCTTGTTGATTACTTTTCGCGATAATTCAATTTTTTTCAACAACAGCGTGAAAATTGGTGTTCTGGTAATGGCTTTGGGTTATTACGGCCCATAAAATACGAAAATAGCGTTTTCTATTTTTCCCGATTTTTGCTCAGGCATTTTATCAAGAATTTTGCTTCTTGGGCAAACTCGCATTTTGAAATTTATAAAAGTTTAAGTACTTCTATGTAGAAAAATGTATTCTCGATGTATGAAAATTTTTAAACTTGGCGTATGAGATATTGTCAGATTCCTGGAATATTCTAATGTACAAAGTGACATTTTTCTCCATTCACGAGATTTAAATTTTTACCTTGAGTGATATATTATCTAACTCCTCATACATGAGTTTTGAAAATTTATGTGGAGTATTTTTTATTCACACATGAATTAATAAATAAATTTAGTGCACACACAAAAGATTTTCATTTCATCTCTAAGGTTTTCAAACAATTTTACCTTACCAAAGATTCAAACTCGGAACCTAACTGCACTTTGTATCGCACTTTCGAAGTGTTGATAAGATTTTTTTACAAAGTTTGCAGTGTTATCAATACTTTAGAATACTCTTTTTAATACTTCTTATACTCCAAAGTAATAATTTTCAAGACCTATGTTCGAAAATATGTCCAGCGTAATTTAAATTGACAAAATGAAATGAATTTGTATAATTGACAAATATTAAATGTCTTTCATTTGATCCCAACCACAAGATTTAATCGAAACTATTGACAGACATGATTTCTTGGTCAAAACTAGTATTGAACAACGGAACTCGGTCAAAACATGTTTTGATTAAAGCCTGTAATCAATATTAGTGTTGACTAAAGTCTGCAATTATAACCGGTTTTGATTGAGAAAGGTTCACATCGCAACTTCTATGTCTATATTTCTATTCATTGTCAAATTTAATATGTACATACCCAAAATAAAATGAATTTATTTCCAGATAGAGTGCATGAGATTTACAAAATTCTCCACGTAACTTTCCGTTGAATCTGTCTTATGATACCCAAATAAAGACATGAAATATGAAATTCGCAAGACCTAAAACTAAAAAACAGCCACAGCAAACGCATGTGGCTGTGACAATTTGGCCAGCACAATGAAATGATTAAATTTTCATAGACTTTGCTCCAAATAAATTGGTTTTGCACAATTGGAAACATTTAATGAGCTCGTTACATGAGCCGATGTTACGTAAAAGTATAACAATGGCGAGCATAACATTAAAAAAACGCTTCGAGATTACACAATCGAAAGCATACAAAGTAGCGATATACTTGCTACGACAGACTGCCGTTTATCTCGATGGCAACATTTTATTCATTACGCTTATCGAATAATCGAAAAAAAATCTGCATTTCAAAGTACGGCAACACATTTGCTCAGAGCCGTAACAATTCGAAGAGTCTTGGCATCGTTTTCGAGCTTCTTGTTAGGGCCCGAGGTTCTGGAATTCGCCATCGCTGGATTCGTGTGTAGGCGCGTGTGCATGTGCGTACGTGATCGGTGATGGACGTTTTCAAGGAGGTAGCAACTGCCACGCGCCCATAGCGATGCGTTATTCCATGGATATTCAGCTACTCGCTCTGGCTGGCGATTCCTCCCTCCTGCGTTTGTACAGCAACGGTCCCATTCGACTGCACGAGTAGGACGAGCCGTACAGTATCGCAGCGCAGAGACCGCTGTGCACATTTTTATCAGCGTATTTGCTCGGCGGCGGTATAATAGATGCATATGTACTTGCGTATCGATCCCCGAAGCAGTATCGAGGCCTATAGCGAGACTGATGGGCGGATATGTACGAACATCCGAGTACAACAATATGACGCATGATAAAGCTTCGGAGTTGCGTTGTTTATTAGTGTCCAAGTCGACGTAAATTGGCATTCGGAATAGACGAAAAGGAAATTGCAAAATATTGCAGTTTTAGAGGGACTGGTGCAGCAGAACAAACGAGTTTTCGACTGACGAATTCAAGTTTTTTTCCCTGTTTTGTGTAAAAGCGAATGCGTCGTTCTTTTGAATTTTAATTGAACGAGGATTTTAATTTTTGCCGAATGACACTAAAAGATATAATCTACGTGTAAGTTTAAAAGTTTTTAAACGAAAATTCGAAAGTTTGAAGAAACGATGCATCTTGTATGAAATTGGTTAGAAACACGTTCACTCGGGAGCAATAAAGTAATTTCGAAAAATCGTCCTACCTCACCAGCTTCTCCTTTATCTACTTTATTTTATATAAAACTTGCACTTTGAATAAAAGGGATATTAGTTTCTGACGAAATTTGTCTTGATTGATTTAAAATCACTCACCGAAAACTGGAGTATCCAATTTTCCGGCAGACTGTTTCATCGGGAAAAAAGGAGTATTGTCCTTTTTCGAATCAACAACGCGGTTCAATTTACGGGAGTGCATTTTCCCTCATAATGCACCGTACGTTTTTTTATTCAACTTTTTATCGAGTTTTTCATGTGTTGTCATTCACTTCACTGTGCTCTTGTTTAATAATAAACCGCTATAGTCGACTACGATATTTTCTGCCGAGATATCACGCTCATTGCACAAAAGCAAATAGCGTACGTTGCTTTGTCAAAGTTGTATCCATTGTAACATGTTGCGTTTTTTTTCCTTGTAAACAAATTGGCCTAGAAAAATACTGGATAAAGGGAACTCGCGTTGCGCGCCGAAGACCGTAATAGAATTACAACTGGAGAATAAACCCTTGGTTTCTATCTCGTTTTCATTACTTTGAAATAGAAATGACGAATTTTTGAATCCTCCATTATCCGGAGGTTGCGAAGGTTCAAATTTCCATGTATTCACAGATGACACACAAGTTTAACGTCACGACTTGTCTAGTTTGCATGCAGAAATGTATTCTCTATAGGAAACATATAGCAACGCTTGGCAGGGCGACGCGTTCTCTTCATTCTTGCTTACACGCTTTCAGGTGCAACGCAATAAAACAAGTATCACGAGCCTGCAAGCGCAATACATGCAAATAGTCGCGTAAAGTGTAAACGTTTATGTAAGTACGATATAAATTCAGACTATTTGCTTATAGATTGTATATATATTTTAGTGACGTAAATGCCAGGACCCTCGGACCCTGTCAATACATATTGTATATTCATGAGTCCGAATGCTCCGTATTGACGATAAATATTGCGATATGCATTTTCAATAAGAAGCTTTGGTATACTGCAAAAAGGCTCACCTCAATTTAAATATTTATTTGGATAATGAATTTTGGTTGGGAATCACGAAAAATATGGCGAAAGTAGAAAGTAAGGGAACGTTATAACATTTATAAATTAACGAATGGATTCATTAATAAATAAATCATAAATAAAATAGTACACACATTATTATAAACTTGATAGTTTAATAACAAAATTAATTACAAATGGATCGAAAGCAATGCAATTTCTCTAAAAATCTCACGAGATAAGATTTATATTTATTTAATTAATATCGTTAATGATATCGTATCATTAACATTTTTTTCAATCTAAAATATTGTAAATGGACCAGTGTTTTAACAAAATAAAAATTAAAAACCACCCAATTTAAAAAAAATGGAATACAAAGTTTTTCCGGAGCGTGATTTCCGCAAAAAGGTTTATCATTTACAAAGACTAAAACGAATCTTTTGCGCCATTTCAAAATCGTCGAGTTGAATTTATTTCTCGTTAAAACGCGCGTTTCGTTGAAAAGAATGCATGAATATTCCATTGAAATTAATTACGTACCATCGTAAACAATCGTACTTTGCTATTGCTAGTGCGGGTACGAGAAAACAAGTAGCACCTTTAGAGAATTGCCCCTGGAGTAAGTGCCGCTGCTAAGCTTCGTAGACGTGTGCTCGGCTCATGTATGTAAATGCGTATGGGTAATGAATAATATTTAGTGCTGCATGGCAAAATAAATATTCATACGATCGGTGGTGCTTGAATATATTTTACTGGGAGCGCGATCTTGGATTAACGATGCGAGCACGGGCCAGCGAATCTTCGATGTTTCCGTACCGAAAGGAAAAAGATTTGTTTCCATAAAAGGGTATGCTCGAAAAATAATAAAACGCGAAAATTAATTCCTTCGAGTCTGCTCGAAATAAATGAAATATTTGTTACGTAAAGCGTAAACAATAAAAGCAGCTTTCTCAAAGGCGATAAAACGAATTTAGACTGTTATGTTGCAAGATAATTTTGAAAGCAGAAACCAATGGCGAGTTTCTTCATCGCGCCGAATGCAACGAACGTCGGTCCCTTGCCTCTTTCTCTCGTCTCGTCCGATATTTCGAAGGCGGCGCCGGGTGGCTTGGCCGGCGCGAGACGGAAACTTGGACAGCCAAAAAGTTTGGCATGAAAGCCCCAAAGTCCCGGCGAAAAAGACAAAGGAGACTGGCGCTGCTCTTGGAAATTGCGGGTTCTTCTTGTCGATCCTGCGGACCGTTTCCAGTGAGCGCACGGAATGGAATCCTGCAGCGCATCCCGCGGGCTATGCTCACTCGCTGCTAACGATTACCGCTGATCCGTACGTGTGCGAGAGCTCGTTTTCTCTCTCTTTCCAGCGAGCTGATCCTCGGACGTACCGGACACACGACCTGGAGAATCCAGGTAGAACGCCTCACCTTGAAAGATGACGATCGCGTTCCGACTACCTTCCTTAGCGACGAGAATAATTCGTATATTTAATTCCATCTTTCTGTTAAGTTTGCGGGCTTTCTCGGAAATCCTCGTGAAAAGGATCGTTCTTTAGTGTTTTCAACGGTCGAATAATTTTTTTTATCTTTCCGGGATTCGAATACTAGGATCTTTATCGGCAATGGAATATGTTTATATCTCAATTTGATTTTATTCCTGGCTCGGATCTTTAGAATCGAATGATACGTGGGAATTATCGGTAAACTATTTCGTATTGAGTAAACACACGTGATTTAATTCGGATGATTGGATTCAATTACACGTGATTGAACCCACTCTGGATCAACGAAGTACTTATCTCAAGTGTTGGATGGTAGCGGCAACAATAAATCAATTACTCGTCAACATTTTCTATCGTTTTTTCGCAAGCAGGGTTTGACAATTCGAACGTTTGTTTCATACAAATCGGAATTTAAAATTCTTTTTATCGAAAAAAAAAACAAGTGCAACGATTATGAACAACGGTTAACAATATTAACGAAATTAATAAACCGGACTTTTGTGAACCCGATTAAATCTCTCTCAAGATAATTAACTCGTTTCTGGCATGTGAGAAGAAGTTTTCAACATGTTTTGAGATTAATAAATTGCGCTACAGATTAAACTCCACTACATTGTAAATGAGAGTCAATAACGATGATTAATCATCTACAATTTTCCGGCCAAGTGCTTCGAAAAAGAAGAGAAAAGATTCGCCGGGTTTCGTTCCACGCTCGATACATATTATTCTTTCGAGAGACACCTCGCAAACCTGAAATTTCTTCTCAGGTTTGTAAAAGTGAAAAATAAAAAATCACAAACCCCAAACTTCCCATAATTGTTTCAACAAAACTTGTTATACAAAAGTTTATTCGTCCGTCAGGCCGATTATGTTCCTCAAAAGACACCCTTGAGCAATGTTCTTTCTTTTCGAAGGTGGCCATGCAGGCGGTATCGTCTTTCTCCTTGCATGCGGCGATGCAGTCACGCGGAATGAACGTTCGCTACCGTGCTGGCGAGTCATGCGTTCATCACCATGGTGCTCTTTTATGCTGCTACATATGCATATTCGCAACAATGTCTGTGTTCCCTTATTCATGCGAGCGCTACCGCGAAAAGTGTGCATTTTGATATCTCTAATTGCAGCGAACATGCACTTACAATCCTATTACGATACTAGATAGGATAATTGTGCAAACTAATGTCGCAATAAGAGGATATCAATAAAATAATATAGATATTATTATAAACATGCATGCTAATTTTAAGAATTACGTACGGTACAATTGAGCCGATTATGTATTCCCTTGTATTATATTACGTAATGCAAATAATTTTCAACCGATGATAAGAGAAATCTGATACAAGATTAAAGCATATGGAGATTCTGCATGGGTCAAGTTTCCGTACAATTAAATTTATCGATGCTTTAGTTGGGAAATCGAAACACATCGACAGCTTCGGATTCAATGATTAAAATTTTGCAACAATTCACGAAAAATGGATGAATTATTTGGAATAATTGAAAAGGCATGGGAAATTTGCGAGGCAAACAATTGAATCGTTAAAATAAGTATGCAAAAGTTATTACAATTATCGATATTTCATTAGAATTAATTGGAGGAGATTAACTTCGCATTTTGAATTTATAAGTGCTTTGAAAATGGAGAACAAAATGTGACGTAGCGGATCAATAAATTAATTGCGCTTTGATGAAGCTGATTAAATTCTGCCGGGTACGCTACGTTTTAGAAAAACTAGTTTGCTCAAGGTTTTATCTCCGAGTTCGATAAATGTTCATGCGCAGCCAATAATGATAACACTCTCGGGTACGTATTTTACATTTCTTTCTTCAATTAAATACTACCACCCCTATTGGTGCAAAGGTCCATTTCTATTAACTCTCGAACAACGCGTTATGAACATATCCATCTCGTAAAATTATGCCCGAAGCGATAAAGTAAAAATTAAAAAATCCACGAACAATTGCATCTCATTTGCTCAACTATCTGAAACAAAAAACCACTCGAAGCGTGCGAAAAACCGGAAATTGGGGAGGTACTATTCACATATTTCCCGCAAATGCGCGATAATCGTCCGCGGTGCATTTATGCAAATTTCGCATTTAACCGCGCGCGAATGCACAAATACATCGCGAACAATCGGTCCACAATAATCGGAAAATGAAATTCAACGTGAATACTTTTTTCATACGTATTTATCTATATAGAGTATATATAGATGGGAGTATTACCCGGAAAGCTGGATCGTTGGCTGCCGGTAGCAACGACCCTGGATGCATCGACTCCTGGGGTTATTCGGAGGCAAGGGTGGCGAGAAGCGAGGTGCGCAAGAGAACGAAGAACCTAAAGGAGGATGGAGCAATCAAGTGACGGAGACAGCGCGAGATAAAGACGAGGACGGAAGCATCGCGGGGGGGTTGAAAGGGCGGCAGCGAGACGCGAGGAAGGGCTTCCAGAACTAGGGGAGCTACCCTTTGTTTTCGCTCTCTGTCTTTCCCTACAATCGAAGCGCGCCGTCTCTTTCCATCTTTGGCTCTGCCATTCTCCGCTGTCTCCCTCCCTCTCTCTCACTCTTCCGCCCTCTCTTTCGTTGCTCCCGTTCTCCGGCTCTTTGGCTCTCCGCGCTATTGATCCCAGCATCCACCACGAAATAACAACGTACGCCCCTGACGGAAGGGCAGCGTGCAGCTCCGCTGCAGCGACGAAGAGTTCGCGATTTCTTCGTCGAGGGCGAAGCTGCGCGAGATGAGGTGTTATTCCACGAGCATCCGGGCATTATAACTGTTTTAAGCGACTTTTCCGTTATGAAAAATTTATGTTCCGAGCTGACGAGAATGTGACTCTCGGACGGGCGATGGATTTTTATGCGCTCGTGAAATTTCCAGGATTCCCCAGTTCATTGTTTTTACCCGATTCTCCCGGTTCCCGGGAGATGCCGCGGAACATTTCAAACTCGCGAACAATTTTTTTGTAATATATAACATTTCTCGATGTTGCATAACTTGGGGAGTTTGCAGTTTTAGTCGAGCATTTTCGGGGGATATTTTACTTGCGGAGTTCGAAATATTTAATGGAACTGCATTCATGCTGGAAATACTGGAATCAGGGTTCGAATCTCGGCAAGCAGAGACATTTTCTATGCTAAAAAATAGTTGAAGGGAAAATCCGGATGTAAAGAGAGATAACATTCCACGATTTGTTATCAGATCTTTAGTATATTACGGGAAACGTGAAAAATGAGATATTTTTCGCAATTTTATAATTGCTGAAATTATTCTCTTCACGTGGCAGGATTTCATTTTAAATTGAAGAAATTATATCCCCTTGAACAAGCGAATAATCTCTTTGAAATGATATACATGAGAGATATTTAAGCGCGAGCAGTTTTTATAAAAATGAAATGATAATAATTTTTACGTATTAACTCAACCATTTCTGCATTGAAAAATGTAATTCCAGAATTTTCAACATTTCTCACGATAAGCTGATAATGAGAGTCAGCAATCGTGAAAAAAATGTAGCAAATCCGATAGTTACACTTGAAATTATCTCCGAGATCTCGAGTAAAATCTCTTGAGTTCACCTGAATTTCTCAAATCCCTAGAAAGATGAGATAAAAATGTCAATTCCATAGAAAATGCGTCGAAAAGCAGAGCGCGGTTAAAGAAAGCCAGTATTCAGCGACGTAAGACAATGCGGCGAACGTCACACAGCCGGTTATGTAAACGTGTTATTAAAATGTTTCTGCACACAGGCTGAGGTATATCTATGTCGCTTCTAATCGATGTTTTAACATAAGGCAACGAACTTTGCCGCCGTTCTCAAGGGGGAGGCTTCTCACGTGGGAAACGTTCACCCCTCAGCGACGTCATTGTACACATCGTGTGACACAGGAATCAAAAATCTCTTTCTTTTTATTTCGAGACGATGACGTTGTTCTCAGCGATATTTTCGATGAATCTTTCTTCCCCTACGTCCCGCACCGTAAATATACTTTGTCGCGTTCTCATCCGCTAAAATCGCTTTCTCCTGCACCATATAATCAACGGCCTCGAGAGCTTAGTGTTGAATCAAGGGTCGGCAAAAGCTCAAGATTCACCGGATTTTATTATCCTCGGTGAATTTTTACCCAATAAAGTATTGTCATTTCTACGAGTAGACAAAATTCATTTGCCTTCATTGAATCAGCTTTTCACTGCTCCACATTTGCAATCGCCTCAGACGTTTCCCCGATTCGCTGTTGAACATGAGATAATATTGGCGTTCATTTGGAGCCATAATACATTGCAGGTAAATATTTGTTGAATACCCTACATGCTGTCCGTAACTCAAACGCGGTTTACATTCGAATAAGAAAAAACTCGTTCTATGATTATCCATAATCTCGAGGATTATACATGATTGAACGTAACAGCCATTCTCGACCTCAAAGTTGCGATGAAATAAAAATTTTCTCCGGCTGCACATAAGGAAGTTCGTAATATCGATTGTGATACGTAGATGTCTGTTTTTAGTTCAACAATATGCTACAACTATTCTTGAATAGAAATTCTATACATAAATGCCTCTAATTTCCTACCAACAAACCAAACGCACACTCGAACAAATTATCATTATTCCCTGATTAAATTTTGGATTGTATTATGGACTGACATTTCGGAAACTTTGTAGAACAATTTGGCTTTGACAATATAACAATTATTATAATTATCTAGCTTTGCCTGCGCTGTTAGTTATTAATTTATCAACGTCTAGTACATCATTTTACATCAATAGAACGCAGATTCGTTAATAATTTACTAATTACTTTAGCTGAAGAGAGAGTTCAAGAGTCATGCAGTGCCGGCAAACACACGTGCGAGATTCAAAAAGATAAGCACAAATTACGTTCAAATTGTATCGAGTATGATATTGCTCAAAGGAGGCAGTGTAACAAAGGATTGAGAGTACCAAGTTTCTTTATGCTCTCTCCACGACAAAGTATTGCACTGTGGGAACAAGCCAGCTTTTAATTAGAGCGCGTATATTGTTCGAACGAGCCTAAAGCGGCTGTTGCCGTAGACGAAGCATAATTTTTGGCCCGGGTTTGGCCACCCTGGCTCTCGTCTCCAACGGTTGACAAATTAGCATAACGGGGAATCGACCCAACCGTCGAGTCACCCCAACTACGCCCGACTGGCAACCCCCCGTCAGTCGTCGTCTCGAGTGCCAGTTAGACATCAATGCAGGGTATAAAGATCCGATATAACGCAACGTTCCCATTCTTTTCCTTCACAGAAGTCACCTCCAAAGCAAACCCTCCTGAGAAAAAGACGTTCAGCTTCCCGCAAATGTTAACGGTCCTGTTACCGCGCTGAGAACATTTTTGCGATTTCGCGCGATGAATACACGGTTCCATGAGAATATTTTCCGGAAGATTTTGAATTCATTCGATGAACACTTCGTCTATTCTGGGGATTACGGGGATGAAGAATGACATTGATGGTTTTTATTTGAATTGCATGTTGCCTCTTTAATTGTAGTAGATGGGAACTTTCGATTAATTTTATTGATGTTTAAATTAGGGCTTGAAACTTGAAAAACAAAGTTTGTTTCCATCGATTACTTTTTCTACACTGGCCTTAACCGAAGGGAAACATTATACTTGTGAAGTACAAAAATGCAGAAACGTTTCATTAGTTATTTCAAGGAATCTACGATACAAATTCTCCAGGTTCCGAAAGTAAAACTGAAATACCACGTGCGCTTTACGTGGGAATCCGCGATAACTGATTCAAAATATACAGCATCTCCAACAGATTTACTGATTCAATTTGCCCACCGAGCACTTTGATACAGAGTATTTGCGGGTTCCATGCACGTAATTGAGATTAGAATCTTACCGTAAAGGCTCGAGATCCGGCTCAATCAGATGGGCAATTCGAATCGTAGTGTAAACGCACTTGGAAATTATTTCGTACTTGTCTCGAGTAAGAAGAATCCTAATTACTCAGTGAGACAGCGTCATTTATTAAGTTTCAATTCTCCGGGATAGTAATTCAAAATTGAATGAAACAAAGACATTCTAAAGTGCTCATGTTTATTTATATATTTTTCAACGATTCCAGATTTTCGTTCATTGAACCTGCCGAAACATTTTTACGACTAATGTGTCCTTTCGAACACAATCACGCATTGATCCCGGATAATAAAACTTTCTGATGAGTCATCTGTAGAGTCGAATTATAATTCAAGGTGATCACTTCAACAAGCAGCTGTTACTGCCGACAGAGATAATTTCGTTTATTTTTAGAATTAGAATCTGGTAATGGATCTGAGCGAGACTTTGGTGAGCACGATTTTGACCGATCGTTACCTGGGCTTTGACTAGCACGCACCAGGGAAATTATGCAGTCACTACCGGCTAAACCACAAATAAATAATGTAAATTAATTATTTTCAAACCAATTTTCGTTACCAGGCATTACAATACCAACGAGTTCTAGCAATTATTGAACGTGTGCAGCTTAGATTCTCGTGTTTTCGTTGGATTATGCTGTCGACGATTAAATTTTCGCCGCTGAAAATTATGTTACAATCGAAATTTACGATGGAAAATTCTAACTGTCGTAAATTTTAGAGCCTGCGCTGAAATAGAGTGGGTATACTCTTCAACACTTCTGTATTTATTTCAATATAGAGTAATTAAAGCACGGTACGTTTTAAAAATTCATTTATTTATCTGCATCGATAATTAGATCTGACGCAGACGCATCTAAATTACATGGGAAAATTGACGATACTTTCACGTCCATTTGTATTGAAGCTCTGTACATCGTAAGAGTTTTAGAAATGTCGAGAGAAAAAGTTGGAACTCAGGACCTGACTGTACTTTGTACACTCGTTTGTTGATTAAATGAATTCGTTTACTCTCTTCAAGATACATTCGATGTGTATTGAATTCTGTAAAGAAATTGAAGTCTTTGTACACAAAATCCGTACAAAGTACAACTTCTTCAAAAACCATTATACGCTCCTGTATTCCAATACCGTACAAAAAAAAACATCATTCAATGATTTTTATCACGAAAATGCTTATCAAATTCTCTCTCTTGCGCAATGCACCAAGTTGCCTTTGAAACCCCTTTGAAAGCCGATTGAGCAAGAGAAAATTTCCGCGAAAACATGAGCTCAGCAGAAGCGACGTTCTCGAAACTTTCGCAGCCAGAAATTCGACATTCTAGCAACTAAAATCAATCAAATCAATCATTAAGAAATTCCTCTCAAGCACGCAAATCGCAAATTGAATTCTAAGTATGTATCGCAGCCCAAAGTTGTCGCGCATTCCCCAACTTTCCGCATCGAAAAATTCGTTACGAAACTGCCGTCCCAGCAATTATAACACCAACGCCCAACATAAATTTCATTTACCGGACGAAGAAGAGGAGGTCCAGCCTCGGATGAAGATGTGAGCGCCCCGTACTCCGGAGCGGTATATTTTACAGGCTGTGAATAATGGGAATCAGCAATCGTAACGACGGTTCAGGTAATTTATAAGAGCTGGATAGAGATCCCGGGCCGCAGCTCGCTAGGGCGCTGCCAGAGGGATCGCGTGGGTGCGAGGAAGGGGTTGCCACGTTGCTGTCGACGGGCTTGCAGAAACCG
>JABFQM010002761.1:0-13880 GCA_022816865.1 Zelostemma sp. ZL-2020
AGGCCCGCCTCCGACGTAGCCATGGTAACCGTTGAGTTGCCCAGAAAGGGGAGACGAAGAGGTGGAAGACACCAGGAGCTCGGTATGAGAGGGATGATAGGGGTGGCAGACACTCTTAGAAATTTGTATAACTACCTCTGGAGCCGGTGGGCGGTGGGAGTAAGGTAGGTAGCACACACATCGATCCGAAGAGACCCACCCCAAACCAGCTCCCTTCGTCATCTCAAAGCTTTCGAGCTACGACGCGAGAGCATCTTTTTACCCTGCCATCGCCACTTAGACCGCTCCAGTTGCGAACTAGCGATGTTTATGCCTGCATTAAAACCACCTCGTGACATCAGCCACGCCGCGCCAACTGCGACCCCCGGGGCACTCTTTTATTAGCCATCCCCGGATGATGCGCGATAACACCGAAAAATTCTACTCTCGAATAAACTTTTCGAAACGCTCTGTTAAAACTTGACAATTCTAATCGACAGGCTAAACTTTCACACGACTTCTCAGCAGATGCGATAGTTTACCTCATACTGAAAAAAACGTCGGAATCAATCTGTAATGTATTTCCGCGCGCACCTCTCTCTCGCCGGTATACGTATAATGAGTTTGTTCTGTTTGCAAGTATCGCCACGCGGGCAAAGTGAGATCCATGAGATTCCCTCCTGACGCGGTCATAACAATCATAAGAATAATTATCCAGGTAAATGCGCTCGCTGACCAGCTGCCTCGTACGATCCTACACTAATTATCGTCATAAGCGCTGGGCTCATTTTTCTCCAATTGACCCCACTACCATGTTTCACTCGAGTTAATCAACGTCCTCTTCTGACGCCGCTGCAACGTCTTGATATACGAGAATATCGGCAGAAGTGTAACGTGGGATCAGAATTAATACCAACGATGATCACGTAAAAACGCGCGCGCGCGCCTTGATACACTATGTTCGCAATTCTAAGAAACAATTTGAACTTTTTGATGAACAAACGGAAGTGATTTTTTTAGCGAAACACGCTTTTGTTTTTTTATTTGTAAAAGATGTTTATTGTTCTGACTACGTTTTCGATGATACATTTCTTTTTTTTTCCCCTCAATAAACAAGAATACAGTAATATTTTCTTGTCGGTTAACTCGTAGATTATATTTCACAAATATTCTACGGTAACTAACTATTCAGCTACGAAGCAAAATAGAACTTGATAATTGTTAAAAAGAATAGTTTTTTGACTGAATAACTCGAACAATATCTATGCTATATGAAATTTGAACTAAATCTTTTACAAGAAAGTCATCCAGAAAAGCACGTTTAAAAACTGGATTCGAGCAAAATGCTAATAAACGTTGATTTCGGTGGATTCTCGGGAGAACTGCAGTGGCACCTCGTTTTCCTATTGCAAGGATCGCGGGCAGAGCGGAATACAAGGAAGATAACAATGCCGCGATTTGCTCCAACGGATTGCGCGAACAAAAGAAAAGGAAAAAGGGCATAAGAATACGAGATGAAACGAAGAGGAAGAAGAAGAAGAAGAAGAAGAAGAAGAAGAAGAAGAAGAAGGAGGAGAAGAGGATAAGGTGGGAAGCGTATAGAGTGTGCATGGCGTGGGTGGAGACTCCCTATGAACCCCGCGGGGCAGAATTATCATGACCAACACACTGACGAGAAGCCTGATCTAATCACACTCTCATATACATAAAATAAGCGCTCGACGGGGCCCTATGGGGCATGAGGAGAAGAAAAGAGAGCGAGAGATACGCGATGAAAGAAGGAGAAACCGAGGTGGATTGTTTTCAGCTGGGACTCAAGTATAAATTGGCCAATTATTCGGAAATAAGGTAATTATATAAGAAGGGAGTGATCTCCGATATGAAGAGGGGATACGCGAGAAGAAGAGACGGGAAGAAGAATCGAAGGGAGAAATCAAAGGCGATTATCTGCCTATGAGGTAGAAATCGATGGAGGCCGAAGTGGTTCCATCAGAATCGCTCTCTCGTGGCCCTGAGGTGGTGCTGATGATACAAGGGTACCAAAGAACCTGCGGGATCTTATTCTAAATGGAGACGAAATAGTCGATAAATAACGACCGATCGTGCAAACCGCGAAACAAAGTATCTTATTCTTTCCGAAACTTAATGATCCACCCTCGAATCGCTTCCAAATGGATCTACATCAAGAGCAGGTGTTTCGTGCTTGATCGGCCATTTCCTTTCGAAATCCGCCACGCGATGATTTACGAATCGCAATTGGATTTCCATGAAAACTCGGTGGAAGATGCCGGGGTATGTAACGGTACTCAATTATAAATAATTTACGCATTCCAATTGTCCCACAAAATTCTAGTTGCCGTAAGGAGATTAAGCCGGCTATTAAGGGCTGCGTGGTGGCCCTGGGCTGGAATTAGCATACCCTCGAAGAACGGACTCCACCTCCGCACTGGAGCGATCTCGAAGCCGAAGTATATAACTTGAGTTCAAACGGATATTACGCCACCATTCTTCCTTCCATAATATGCGCTCTTAACCATAGGTAAGTGCTCGAAAGGTCCACCTCGAGCCGTGGCTCGAGGTGGACCATACTCTCCCTCGACTATCGGCTTTGATCACTTTTAATTATAATTATATGCAGCCCGGTACTTGATAAGAATCAATGGAAAGAATAAGACTACGGAATAAGACTCGAAGGTCCCACCCAAGCGCGTGCCGTTGACGCCCAGAATGAAGAGGGTCAACTCTTTGCGGCTCGGAACATTAACACTCCTCTGGAGGAGGAATGCGTTTCGCGAGAATCGAAATCAATAAGTTTATTCGCGAGTCCGGTCTTATTCCAGCGTATCAACGCTCGAGTTGAAGACTCTCGAGTATCCGCGAGGTCGGAAACCGGATACGATTAATTCGGGCCCAGCGGCACCGATGATATTATGGCTGATAATTGGTCGTTGGAGCAGCGAGCAAGAGGCAAGGTGGCGAGAGACGGCAAGCAACTCGCAAGATAACACGGCGCGACTCGCCTCGGCTAACCCATAACTAAGGTACGCCTTATTTAAGGCATTATAAGGGCCCTAATTAATACAATGTGGGGGTAGGCGAGATTTTTTTACGAGGCCGCGGGGTTTTATCGCCAATTAAGCTCGTACTGCAACGAGACCGAGGAGCGAGAAGGAGAAACAAAGAGGAAGATCAGCGGGTCGAGAAAAGGATCCGAAGGAATGTCTACCTCCGACACCTCGGACGCCGCGGCGTTGCCAGCATTATGAGCGCGGTAATACCTCCATATCTTTACTGCCAATTCTTCCTTCCACCTCACACCCTCTTTTTCGCTTACGCAGCTCATTCGACATCTGCAAACACTGCTGTGATATTCTACCCTTTTTTGACTGATTGCTTTTACTACCAAAACTGCTTTTGCGAGCCTAAAACTTTATTTCGTATTTTTACAACAGCCCGCAGATCCAAGAACAAGTATTTCTCGAACAAAAACAATAACTTTGTACATTCTTCGTGACAGTCCGAGCACTAAATCGTTGGACGGTCCAAACCCAAAGTCGCGCTTACGAAACGGCAATGTAGTTTCACAAACAATGCCATACTCACGCGTCATTCCTCCTATACTTTTCCCATGACAAACGAGATCGTCGAATGAACTTTTTTCCACCGTCGATTATAATATTTTCGAGCACTCGAGCCCCCTTCCCAATCGAAGTGCCGGCGATGCCCATCGTGGAATTGATTTCCTTCTCATCTGAATATAATTTTCCTCGGTCGATCACGGCGCGGTGGATAATGACGGAGCTATGCCGTAACACCTCGGAGGCATTGCTGCGAAGATGCTGCATCGTGCATGCCTGCATTCGATCGTGTAAACTAGTGTACAACCTTCATATTTATTTCCGCATTCAGCGTGCGTATTACCTACGTGCCTGAACACGCGACTACGAGTACATATTCGTCTTAGGAAAAAATTCGCGACGAATACGCAACGAAGAAAGAGGAGAGCCCCCAATCATTTTGATGATTGCCGAGACCCAGGGACGTCCTTTTCTTTCTTTATCCTCGGCATCTCTTTCTCCCGGCTTTGCGAATCGATTGCACGAATCCATCCGTGCGAAAGCGAACGATCACTCAGGCAGAAAGTGCTGCGCTTTAAAGACTATGTCGACACTGAAGGAACCCGCATACAGCCGAGTGGTGTGTTCAATGAATTACTTATAGAAAACATAGTGAACGAAACGAAACATCTGTATTGAAACTCATCTTGACGGGGCTTGAAAAAAAAAATCGAGTGCGTCGAGTTAATGGGTGAAAAATGCTTACATTAATTTACAGAATTTGAAAAGAAAATGCTTTCTCACCGATTCATCGATAGGATTGAGGTGCGCGGAGAGCAAGAGAGCCGGGATAGGGTGATGAGTTTTCGCGCGTTGGAAGACGATCTTAAATCTCAGAAATCTCGAAGTGACGGTTCGTAATGGCAGGGTGGGACGGTAACGGGGCCTTGGTTCAGGGCCTGGCATTGGCAGCCGTTTGAAATACACTCGACTGAATTATGAACCGTAAAAACTCCCAGTGCAGGCAACTTACGGGCTTTAACCGTAGTAACCAAAGTAACCGTATTCACCCTCGCGGGGTTATTAGCGTGCGTGGCTCAGTGTGGTCTGCGGTCCACACGCCTCTGCTGGATGCCAACACGATTTAGAGAGAAAAAGAGAGAGCTAAAACCACCTGAAAAAAGATGCGGGGCAATAAAGGTGAGGAAGAAGACAGGAGTGAGAGAGAGAGATAGAGAGAGAGAGCGAAGGAATAAGCGCCTTAACTTCGAGTGGCAAGCCTCGTTAACAGCGTCTCCTTTGGACTGCAATCACTAAACTGGGTAGCATTTAGCGTGAACGAGAAACATCGTTTTTAGTCAAATGTTTTTCGGTATTTGTTCGCCGGAGTGAACATTTCTCTTTTATCCTCGAAAGTTTCTCATGGGATGCGAGTGGGAAGTATAATTCGATAAATGGCGGCGATCGATAAATAAAAAAAAGGTATCGGCGCATTGGAATAAGATCAGAGGAGTTGAAAGAGCGAAGAAGAAAACGCAGAAGCATTAAAGTAATGACATACGCAGAGCATCGTAATGACAGCCAGGGTCACCGAATGATACCGCGGATCATGCAGCGAGGTCACGATGCAAAACTCGCCGGCTGTCCTTCCACACCACCTCCGCGTCCTCCGCATCGTATTAGCAAATGCGCCCGCAAAATGAGCCGACGCGGTCCAACTCGCCCGCCAATAATCATTCTTACCGGATTCAATTTGAATAATGCCGCGTGTGGTTTTCATCGGCATGCCTAATGCCCGAAAGCGCGCCTTATTATCTCCCGTACCCTCTCGCCTATTCGATACCCATCAATGTTACACCAATTACCCTTCCCCCCCCCCCCTCATTTTCAAGCCCACTCGTTTCGCCTTTGTTTTTTCCTCTTCCTCTTTCTTCGGTATCCTTTTTCTCTCGCTCTTTTCTTTCGCCTCGACACCGGGTATTCCCAGAGCACTCATCCTCCAGTCGTCGCGATGAGAAATCTTTGTATTCGATAAAGGGATAGTAACTTTTATCGGGATTATGATTTTTTCTACAAATTTCAAAACCACAAAAGTGCAAATTATACCGAGCTCTCCCTTGAGGGATTTTTTTTTTAAAGTTCCTAAAGAGTTGGTTAATCCGCAACCCGACCTAACCTAATGAAAGATTTTATGTTTAAATAAAACGTTTGAACGGAGAATGAAGAAAAAAGAATCCAGAAGTGACGACATCGCAATTCCATTTTCTTCGCGAAAAACCACGACCATCACTTTTCAATAAGTAGTCGCAATTCTCGCATTAAATTTCTTCACGTAGCATAACGCGAGTTAGGGATGAAGAAGTTTTGCGGCCTGGCCTCTGAAAACTTGCCGGAAACCTTTATAATGGCTTCGATAAAAAGCACCCCTGTGGGACGCATATGTTACAGTGGCAGTCTTTCTTTCGGTTGCGCGATTTCTCAGCGACAGGTAATCGATAGACGTCGATTGCCTCAATGCTTGCCTCGCGCAACTTACTCCAAAGGCAATTTCAATGTTTTCAGAATTTGTATGTAAGGTAATGCCGAGCCTGTGGCCCCTTTTTGCGCGTCGAGCATCTGCGCTCCCCGAGATCCGCACCGCTTTACGGCTGCTCCGTGTGGGTGGCGATAAATTTCATATTTTGATATCCAAGTGCCAGCCCAAATGGACGAAGGCAGAGTCTCGTTTTAGGCCGAGTTTTGCAGATTGAAAAGGCGTTATTATGTCGCCGAGCGAGGCGAAGGAGAGTGGAGAAGACAGAGGACGTTGAAGGACAAGTAGCTCGTCGGGGAGAAGAGAAGGAGCGAGACAAAAACGGGGCATTAGCACCGGCAGGCTACCGTATGGCCGAGCGACCGCCCGCTGATGTCCATTTCTACTTACCGAATTAACATTATTACCCACTCTCGGCCACAAAAATGCAATCAATGTGTATCCGTCCGTAATTCACGAGAGGAAGAAGAAGATGACGATGCTACGCGGACCTTACATTAATGACTCCAGGTAGCGAATATTTCACGCGATTCCCCAGGGCTTTTTTGTCATAATCGACCTTGCCGATGATTACTGCTATTTCGTACATTGAAATAAGGATAGAGTATACACGCGGATTCAATTAACGGGGCGATGGAAAAAAGATATTAGGACTTAATCATTTTCTGATCTTTTCAAGCGAGTTCTCACCTTGAGCATCGAGATGATTCTGAAAGATGCGATACGCTCATCTGCGGCTGCCGATTGTTTGTATTCGAGGATTCAGCCGTGCATTCACAACATTCGCATCGGTATAAATGGGCAACTCGCATATACATATGACAGGGCAAGGAAGGTGCCTCGAGGCACGTAAGACGTATGGGCTTCCCGTCTTACGCGTCCAACCGCACCACACGGATGATAATTTTTCTTCACACCTATGAGAACGATTCGCGAGGCCTTCTCTGTGTTAGTAATTATTATCACGAGAGAGGCAAGAAGAAAGAGCCAGTGCCAAGCCAAACAGCAGGGATCAAGACCCAGACCTCTTTTCAATGCTTCCCTGTAATCAGCAGCGAAGAACTGAATGGTGAAAAGGAGAAAACGACTGTCTTAAAAGTGGATGAAGGAAGAGAAGCTACGGAACTGAAAAAAATGCCATTGCCATGTTTCACTACACACGTTTTAAAATCTTTTCGAATAAACATATATTATTTTTCTCTGTTTATCTGACTTCGAACTTCCTCCGTTTTTAATGTGTTCATCTGAATACATCATTTCCTGTACTTTTTTCCCTAAAGGATATCGAATTCCATCCTTCACTTTGCTGAGATCTAACTTTTGAGGATTCCAACGGTTTTTTAATTCAAGCTCACTCAGTTTTCAACGTATTGAGCTGAGTACATGGTTTCCTGTAGTTTTTTAACACAAGAATTGAGGCGATGAGTGTGTCGATGAGATCGACACACTTTTGCGTCGATGATGAACTTGATGATCGATTAATGTTTTTTTTTGTACAGAAGAGTACACTGTTCAATTCAAAAGAACAAAGTCATCTTACAAAATCAAATGTTACTTGCGTTATTTCGATGTAAATGTTGCACAAAGGTTAGAGACTTGAGAATAGCGACACAGCTCTGAAGTTGGCTCTAGAACTTGTGCTAAACTGTGCGTTATCTTGCTTGACCCCTAACAAGTAAAAAAAAACAAGAAGCGCGTCAATATATTAGACCCAAACCTACCAAAATGTTTTTAATTTAAAGCCCTTTGACAGTGAAAATATAAACTTTTCTGTACCGGGAAGTATCGACTCGTAGCCAACTTCAGATCTGTGTCGCTATTTTTTGAGTTCCCCCTTTTTAAGTTTTTTTATACTGAAACAAATTGTAAACATTTCCAATTTTTCACTTGCGTATTTTTTTCCGTGAAGAAGAAGATGTTTTAATAAATTATGTTGCATTATAAATATTTTTTTCAATTAAATCTCGCATTTAGTGCTACTTTAGGTTGCACGAAATTAAAAACAAACGGCCAAACGGTTAAAGTATTCGCTTGCAATTTGTTGACTTAGGTTGACTACATAGTTTGTAAATTAGTTCCTGATTTTCAATGTCATCGCTGGCGAAGCGTTGCCCTTTTGCTCTTTTCGAGAATTTTTCAAGAAATAAAAAAAAGCCGGAGGGCACGTTTGCGTTCGCTGCTTTGTCCCGTAGTCGCATGTCATTACCTCGCTCTTACACACGCGCGCGAGTTTCTCGTCATCTCTCTTTTCTCGCTCTTGCACTTTTTTCTCCCGTAAATTTACAATGGCTCCGCTTGTAATAAGCGGTTGCGCCCGCTTGCGATTATGAGCTCACTTCCATTCCCGAAGGAACTTATTGAGCCGGACTTAAGAGAGCTAAACATCAGAATCACATGATTTATCTGGTTTTGCAAATATTTGTACCCGAGACGCGCTTGTTTACAAAAATGGTTATTGACTTGCATAAACCCTCGGCGTATAATTTGGTTTTTATTTTTGAAATTTTTAAGATTATTCTTTTTTCGTAATAAATTCGAACTGCTTTAAGAATGTTCTTTTTCAAATTAATTTTTATCGTATTATATTGAGATACTAATATATTTTAGTTTAATAAAAACTTTTTTTTATGTATAACTTTCGTAATAATCGCGCTGACTTTGCATATGTTGATACGTAAAAAGTTTGCCTAAAGATTTTAAGTGTCCCCAAGAATTTGACATTGAAAAATTTCGTCAATTAAAAAATCTCATTTCTTTCGACAATGAGAAGTAGCATGCAATTAACGTCAGGAGCGAAAATGATCTATGGTGTGGGGACGTTATCACCCATGGGACGCGGAAGCTTATCATAAATTAATGAATAATCAGCACACAAGACGATACGATAAAGGGAAGCCCGAAAAAACGCCATAAATTGACATATATCGCTTAAAAAATTCATTCAAAGTGGGAAAATTTCGAAGTAGAATAAATAATTGCAGTAGATTTTTCCGGCTCTAGTCGGACACTTGTTCTCAACTATTTTCAACTTCGTATAGTATTTTAAAAATTAGATGGAAAAAATTTATGTCGCAACAAAAAGTGCTCGAGAAAAATTATTACAACTAATAAATAATATCGTAAGAAATGTAAGAGCGAGGAAAAGAAAATGCGAAAGCCGAGAAAGTCGATAATTGCACGTTTCTTCTTTAGCGACAACGGTAAAATTAGCTAAAATCAGAATAGCCAACAGATGGCGCTAGGATCGACAACATGGCCACGTGTTGAAGTGTTGACGAGCTCGACGCACCCATTTCAGCAACTCTTACTGATAAAAAGCGTAGCTCAGGTGCTGTGATAACGAAATGCGTCTCCTTTAACAATTCGGCGTTTTTCGTGCTCCGCATCGGAAGTAGCGCCTGTCATGTCATTAGTGAAGTGTACATGCGAGAAAGGTACGAACGGCTGTTCTCCGAGTGACACGTCGTGCGAAATTCGATCTTACAGGCCTCGTGGGAGTTTCGCGCGTGTGCTTTTGGCAAAGCGAGAAGAGGACCAGAAGCTGCGCGATATGGATAAAGCTAAGGTAAATTTGGGGATTCGTTCTTACGAAAATCGGGGAATGATCATTAGCTCTTTTCGCCATGTCTGTCAACGGCGGCGTGCGCGTGTCGATCACACAGGGCTGTATGCAGTGATTATGCACCCAAGCGCATTTTCTTTGAGCTTTTTTGACGATGTGGGGGACAAATATTTCTCGTCATTCCGAGTTTGAGTGATTGAAGAACGTTTTGATAAAACTTGTCGTTCTTATCGTTGTTTATAATTGATTATTTATGGTTTTTTAATTTCAAACTGAGATATTTAGGACTAATTGTCACGATTTTAATTGAAAATTTGTAATTGATGTAACTGCCATCGTAATCGAAATGTGTTTTTGATTATTTATGTTTCAAATCTCTTTTTAATGTAATAAAAAATTCGATTTTGTAACTTAAAATAATATAAATTAGCGCAACATTTAATATTTATTTTTAATTTTAAAAAACTTTTTTTTTTAAATAAAACTATTGCTGCAATAATTGACATCAATGCTGATATTAAATTGTCAACTTAAAATTAAGAAAACATACTATCAATGCAACACAATTTATTACGCCTAAAACAATTAATATTTCGATCACCAAAACAATTTAATTAAAAAGAATTATATAAAACAATTAATACGTCTTTTTCAACTAACTTTATTTTCAATTTAAAAAAGCATATTTTTTTATGTAATAAAACTGTCGATAAAATAATTGACAGGAATATTGTAAACTCAAAGCTATGCCTAAAGCAATTAACATGTCAATTAATTCGAATTGTGGTAAAAAAACAATTGATATTCCAATCGCCAAAACAATTTATTTAAAAATTCTTATTAATTTAAAAAAGCATTCTTTTTCATAAAATAATGGACAGTAATTTAGTCACCTCAAAATTAAGAAAACGTGCATAATATCCCGAGTACTAAAAAAAGCATACAAATTATATAAAAAAATTAACCTTCCGAAAAACATCCGTCCCATTGGGAATATCGAGAACGAAAGATTCACCTTCGAAACCCAAACCATTGCTCGTCGAAATCCATCTCTGTGTCTCTGCAGAATCGAAAAAAGAGGAGCATGTACTCATTTCCAAAATATGCAGAAATCGCATGCAAACAGAAAGGTACTGGTTGTGAAATCAGAGAGGCATTTCTGAAGCCCAACAACACCCGAGCTGGCCACGGCAACGGGGAAGATGGGACAAGGGGGCAGAAGGGTGAAGGGGGAAGGGTTGGCCGGTAATAATTAGTACAATTACCGCACAAGGCCAACCACTGACTACCCCCACTTCGCGGCTGCTGCTCAAGAGTCAAGACCGTGCTCGGTAATTACGGATAATTACGTCCTCGATATTCCTGAAACATCTTCGAAGCCGCTGTGGGCCCCGAGCTCTCCACGGACTCGCGGACGGTCCACCCTATTTATAATTACCGTGTGAGACGTCGCCAATTTCGTTCTCTCGCTTCGTTTGCCTCCAGCTGTGTAATATTCCGAAAGTTTAATGTTTGAAGTATGAGGCGTAATGACATTTCGAGGAAACTCTGCGCGGAGCTCGTATAAGGCAATGTCGGAGAATGAAATTTGACTCCAGAAAAGAGTGAAAATCTTACTTGAAGCTCACTCTTTGAAAGTGGAATCTCATTTTTTCTGAAGATTGAGGTTTTTACACTAAAAGAGTGAAAAACACACCTTTAGAAAGAGTTACAAACCCACTTTACAAGAGTGAGTTTTCACTTTAATCTGAACTCACTCTAAGCTTACTTTTCTAGAGTGAAATCTCATTTTTTCTAAAGAGTGTCATCCTGTTGGAGTGAAAAACTCACATTCATCTGCGTGACGGTATTTTCACTCCAAAACAAGTCACTCTTAAAGATTATACGCTCACTCAATTGGAGTGAAAATCTTACACTTTTGAAAATGTGAGCTTTCCCTCCAATCTAAATGATAATGATATCACTCTTTCTGGAGTGAAATTGAACTATAAGCTCACTTTTAAAGCGAAATATCACTCCAAAGAATTAAGAGTTGGAAAAAAAGTTGGGAAAAAGATGGCAGAATGGTATATATAGAAACAATCGTATGTAGAAAAACGCCGCAATGCAGTAGCAATTAAAATAATGGGCAAAAGTCTCGATGGCTCTCGGTAATATCCGCTTCACGCATCGAGCGTTTTCTTAGCATTTTCTTCTTGGCAAACTCGGATAAAATCGACGATGCTAATATCCCTAAGCGAAGCCGGAGAGTTTTCCTCTCGGGTCGAATGGCACGCCTGTCCGATGTTTTAAGGTTTTAAAAAGGGCGGCTTAGCGTGATGGTTTGAAAAGAGAAAACTCGTGATAAAGGGAGAGGAAAATAGAGCGAGGTGCTTTGAAATATTAAGTGACTGATGGATGAGTCTCCTCGGGGAAGGGAGAGAAAGAGAACGCGCCAAAGAAAGAGAGGAAACAGTCGAGTCAAAGGAAAAGATTTCAGTATTCTTTTATTTATTTTACTATCTAACCGTCTCGCTCTTTCGCGATCTCTGATGTCCCATTTCTATGGAATCTCAACCCTCCATCACGCAAACTTTAAATCTCTGATGCGAAAGTGTTCAAAGGAATTCGAATCGTTATAATGACGATAATAATCCAATCGGAATAACGACGTTGATTTTATGGCACGTCGAACGCGATCTGTTTATTCTTGGGAGATAAATGGTTTTCATTATCGCAAAGGATTGTTCTGCATTTTTTATACATTTTTTAATTTTGCATTTTTTTATGTGAAGCGCATAATACGCAATTATACATGTATTATATTGAATAGTAATTTATTATCAAAAAAAACGAAAGTTTAAAATAAATAAAATTAGAGTTTTCTGTACTAATAAAATCAATTTAATTGCATTTTTTTTGATCCAGCTGTAGAGAATCGAAAAGTAATACATTAAAATTTAAATGTACAACTCAATTTTGTCTTTATTTTATGAACAATTTTGTAAAGAAAAATCTTTTACTCTGGATGAACAAATTCCAAATGCCTTCTCGCGTGCAACCGTCGTCCACGACGATAACATAATGGCACTGGAAGAGAATGCGTTTGACTCGCGATCCAACACGCTTTAGGAATTCGAGGATCCCGTGTACGAGAAGTCAAACATCCCCGTTGTACTCTGCACAAAAATCATGTCACTTCAATTTATTTTTTCTTCCAAAAAGTACTGAATAAATTATTCTCTCTTTTCCAACGCCCTAATGAATTCTTATTTTAAAAAATGGCTTGAAAAAACTGCATTGGATGTACTAAATCTTTTCCCCCAGCAAAACAACGTAACTCCGAAATTGCGATTCTCAAGTAATCGTAATTTGATTTCGAATTTTTCCAAAAAAATGGAGTTGAATCGTTCTCCCAGGAAACCACGTTGTAGCCTGAAAAAATAAATGAATTCCTTCGCAAAAAAGCGTATCTCGCGCAGGATGCAAATAAAGAATCGTACGATTTTTCAGGCAGCCGCGTCATTATAAACTTTTGATTGGATCGAATCGGCGATCGGTCATAAGTAAATGCCGCGGCGCTGGAAGTCATTGCGTTCGTCGCGGCGAAGACGTTGATTTAGATGGCCGCGATTTCCGAGCGACGAGAGAGAGAAAGAGAGAGGGAGAGAACGGCTCTTCTGGGCCCAGCATCGCCACAGAAGTCGCCACTAATGACGCTAAGAGGAATGCTGTCCGGCAGCGCGCGACCACGTCGGTAGCCATTTGTAATTCCCCGAGAAAAATTGGAGAAAAAGCCGATTCAAAGTGTGATGATGGGACCCAACTTCCCGCAATCAGAGACACATGCTGGCTGCTATAATTAAAATTTTATCGCCCCGAGATGCTTACTTTTTACCCCCTCTTTCGAACCACTCTATCGGCGAAAAATTTTTTTGTCAAAGTCGTAAAATTATTTGCAGGTTCATTGAATCAAAGCGATTCACTCCAATAGAGTGACGCAAGAATTTTAAAGAGTTCGAAGTTATGAAGGGTTTCGAAGGGTCTTGATTTTTCACGTTGAATCAGGGAATGAATGAGAGTAGCTGAGAAGTTTTTCTAATTAAAATTTGCAGTTGCGTTATTGTACTCCCTCGCAATCTTTAAATGACTTCTTGGCCGCTCGAACACCTGGGTCGCAGTATTAATTACTCTTTCGCTGGCAGGCTTTCTGCTTCATTTCCTCCTCCTCTCTCGTCGATCTTTTTTATATTTTTTTTATCAAACTGCT
>JABFQM010002762.1:0-13868 GCA_022816865.1 Zelostemma sp. ZL-2020
TATTCCGCTCATTAAGCATCTAAAAGGTGTCTTGCACTTATTGTGTAAAGTTGACCGTTTTTGAGCAAAAAATTTTTGAAAACTGAAAAAAGTGAAAAATTGCAGTTTTTAGTCAATTGTTGTGAACAAACGGTGAAAGTTTTTTGAAAATTTCATGATGAACAATGTTTATGCGATTGTTCTTAACAATTAACAATGAAATTCACTTCATTTAACCGCAGCAATATTGCTGTTTTCCATAATTAAAAATAATTAATATTGCTGCGAGAATAATTAATCGAGCTGCGCACCGCTTTGTTTAAACGATCGTTTCATCTAGTAATTATACTCCGATCGTTTTGAGATTTCGACAAAAAGTGCTTCAAACGGTGAAGAAAAACTCTACAGCGACAAAATTCATCTATAACTATATTAGCAAAAAACTTCCTCGATCACCGAAATTTGAAATCGTTTGCACTTGTTTGCAATTGAATATTATTGAACAATTACAAATTTTGACGTTATCAGTTATTTTTTCAGCAGGGCAGGGTTGTAATGAATTCGCGTACAAAATTTCAACTCATTCTGATAATATTTGGTTGAGATTTCGCGAGTTGAGTTTTTAAAAACATCGAAAATCCGCGAAAAAAATTTCCACATTTGAATTTTTAACATGCAAACTAATAATCTTATGGAAAATGTTTACCCATAATAAACATGCGCTTGGTTGTCCATCATAAGATAGTGTTTTTCGAGAATTTCATTTTCGATGCTTGAATTCGGGTTTTCGTCAATAGTTTTACCCGTCTCGGGTAAATTTTATTGCATCCGAAGCATCAATTCTCAAACTCAAGACAAATTTTCAAAGCCAAATCAATTTTTTTAAACACCAAGAAAATTTTTTTTTCGTCTGCGTTGAATTTCTAATAATAATAATATAAAAAACCTCAACTTTTGGTGGACTGTCCTTTATTCCAATTTATTCGAGAAATTGTTTTTCTTCATAAAATTCAACAATTTTTCCTCAATATATTACTTTACAAAGATATAAAAACGTATATAAATTCCATTAATCTCCGGTTTTTCATGATCGTATACAGAACAGTAACGTAGGAACTTGGTACGTAAGTCGAAATTATTTTACAAAAAAATAAGCAATAGATATGCTCATATATGTGCATGTGCATCTTAGTTTTCTTAGTTTTCATCTTGCAATCTTAGTTTTCTCAAGTTAAAAGTAATAGTCTCCGAAAACATATTTTTCGTCGTCATTCGGCTAATACTATGAAGCTGAAACTAGCAGAAAATGGTCAGCGTTACGCGCGCGCTCGGACTCGTGATTTAATTAACAAAATCTGTGATAGGGAAAACTGCCGAAGAATGCCAATTTTGAAAAGAAATAAAACAAAATCCATGATAAAGCAAACTTTGATACTACGTTAATTGGACCAACAATCAATAGTTCAATCATTCGTATGTAGAATTTGCTTTATCTAACGTTTTTTAAAACGAAATGTCGCGTGCACTCACCTCGTAACGACTATTACAAGTTTGGTAGAATTAACCAAAATTGTGATAGTGGATACTACAACTTCAGTGTGACCCAAATCACAAGTTTACAGACATTCTTCGGCATTTTCTTTATCACAGATTTCGTTCGTTAAATCACAAGTCCGAGCGCGCTCTAAGCGATTCATTCATGGTCGCTGTCTAACCCCTGTTCCCGCGCGCGCGTGACCGATTTTCTGCTAGTTTCGGCTTCATGTTAATACTTATAGGCAGCCCTCGTCATTTCACGATCGCGCAGGCCAAAAGTGTGCGTTTATAAAATAAAAAGTCTCATCCGCAAGAAAAAGGTGAAATTTGCATTGCTCCGAGCGATGGTATCATTCAATGCAAAAACTCCGTTAATCATTCAGTGGAGCGTCATCAATAATATAATTAAAAATTTTCATCTTACTTATAAAACAAAATATATATTTAACAATAATAGAAAATGTAAGGAACGACGGTTTTTCTTAAAAAATAGAAAGTCTGTTATTGCCGAAATCAACTACAGCTATGTTGCCATTATTGGTAAGCGCAATTCCCGATGGCCGATCCATCTCCATGAGTCCACTGCCATGAGTGCCAAACTTCCAAATGAGCCTGCCGGTGGGGTCGAATCCAAGGACCCGGTGATTTTTGGAGTCAGCAACGATGATGTTGCCGTCGTCGTCAATGACGATTCCTTGCGGTCGCTGCAGAGACTTGCCGTTGGATCCAAGGTCCAACCTCATTAACCGTGATTGCGTGAACTCGGGATCGATGCACAACAAATGATGATTGTTGAAATCCGTGACGATGATGCTGCCATCAGGGGTGAAAGCGACGCCTCGCGGCGAGTCAAAAAGCTTCCACATACTGCTCGTCGTCTCAAAACCGTACTTGCGCAGGAACAACCCTTCGGCGCTAAACAATTGGATTCTATGATTCCTTGTATCCGAGACGAGAATTTGGCACTCGCTGTTGGTCGCCACATCCCAGGGATAATTAAACTGCCCGCACTTCGTACCTCGGGAACCGAACTCGAACAAAAACTTCCCTTCCAAATTCGTCACCTGATAAAACAATGAAAAACATTAAAACACATGACAAAAGAACAATAAAAAAACAGCGTGAAAAGTGTTCCTTGCGCGAACCTGAATTCTGTGATTATCCTTGTCGGCGATGACGATCCTTCGGCGAGCATCGACTACGAGTCCAGCGGGTCTATCGAATTGCAGAGGGCCGGTTCCAGGTCCACCGAAAACTTTGACGAGAGTGCAGTCGCTGCGATAAATATGAATTCGGTTGTTGGATCTGTCGGCGATAACGATGTGCCCATCCATGTCACATGCCACACCCCAAGGTCTCGCCAAGGCCAAAGGATCGCCTTCTGGTTTTTTAATAATGGACGTCGGGACCATAACAGGGTTGCGCCTTAACTTGGCAACCACGCGATTCGTCGCCATAGGAATTGGCCTGCCTCCTGGTGAAACCGGCAACATTCTACCAAAGCCCACGGCATTCTGCGGGCGATTGACAAAGCGGTTTTTAAACAAAGGCCGATGCTCGCTGTACGGAGTCGGAGTGTTCTCGGTGATGGTTGCGAAGTCCTTGATCGCCGCGATGGCGCGGTCGTCGCGACCAGAGAACGCCATCGAGTACTCGTCGATTTCCGGAAGGTTGACTTTCTGGTACCGCACGTATTCAACCTGGAAATTCAAAAACACCGTTAAACCAAGCGTTCTCCAATTTGAATCTTGGGCTTGTTTACCTCGGCAAGCGCTCGCCTCTGCAGGCGGATAAACTCCACAGGGCTGCAATCAGTTTCAAAAGCGTCCGTGAGGCAGAGGAACGACTTGGTGAGAGTGAATTCCATGCTCTTCACGGTCTCGCGTTTGCTCTCCAGGAAGCTAAGTCGCTGCTTTCTGGCGTTATCGATCTTGAGTAACATTTCTCTTTCTTTTTCTTCCAAGGCGTTCTTTATGGCCTTGATGCTCTTGATCACCTCCAATGCCGCCTTCTTCGATTGATCATAAAGGCTTCCCTCGGCAACCTGGATCTGAATCATTTGGGGAAAAACAAAAAGCAGATGGACAAAAGGTTGTTCTTCGGCAAACTAATATTTTCATGTAGAAAATGTTTCCAATTTACCATAGCCTGCTCAAAATCTTTTCTCATCTCTATGAGCTCGGCCTTGGCAGCTTCCATCGTGTACTTGGCGCGACATCGCTCGTTGTTCGTCACCGTGGACAAGCTGACGGTTCTGTGAAGTTGGTGACTCTTCAGGCAATCGAAGCAAAGGGAAGTCGCGCAGGTCTCGCAGTACAGGGTGCTCTCGGTCCTATGAAGAATGCAATACACCTTCTTCATGTCCCTGAAGTTGCTGGGGGTATCGGGAATTACTGGCATCATCGACTCGTATGGGTACATCGTCGGTTCATCCTGGGCAAAGATCCTGGCCCTGATGGGGTAATTTTCCGGGAACTGAAGAGATGAAAAGTTCAGAAAAATCCTCACACCTCGTCGAATCCTGAACCTACCGTGTAAATCGACTGATGAATCGCGTCGACTTCTTGCTCGTTCTCGGACAATCGCCGGACCATGGATTGGCTTTGGTGCTGGTCAATGTTGCCAACGGCGAGCTGCGCGATGTTCTGCAAGTTCTGGGCGAACACAAAGTTGTCGAAGTTCAGATTCGAGGCCTGATTCTGCGAGTGCGTGCTGCTGTTGGAAGACATGGTGTCCGAGAGGCTCGAGCTCGAGTGATACGACGGCCAAGGAGATCCATTTAAATTGTGATACTCGGGAAACTGAAAGAAAAAATGAAATCTTGAATTTTCATCCTCGCGAGGAGCTCGCTGTTTTTCAGGTTCTTACCCTGCTGGAATTATATATCGCATCGCCCATCCTGATCAGAGATTTTATGTACCGCGTTGAAAATTAACTCTATGTCCTGCAACAAGAAAAACAGTATTTTTAGGGGGTTTTATTAACAATGTCGCGGGAATAAACAGTTTTCGAGCTGTGGAAACGAATCAGGTGGCGCGGGAGGCATAAAATTCCGGGTTCGGAGCGAGTAGGCCCAGATTATTCACCAAGTTTTCCAGATGACTCGTTTTTTTCTGTTCCTTTCTAGTTCTCTCTGTCCCGCAACAGAGAGATAAATAACAGTTGCAGCGCGCAGGGCCTCTTCATCGTCAACAGGCTACATTTCCGGGAAGGTTGCCGGTTTCGGGGAGGGGAAAAAGGGAAAAGTAGCGCTGATGTGGCAGGTCTGGCAGGGGTCCTCCCAACACAATGCACAGGTCAATTTCTAAACAATCCAAGCTCGCTTGCAGGCCGGAAAAACCGGAATCTCTCACCGTTATCAACTTCGGGACACACTACATATTAACGAGCCATAAATTCACCATTTTTCGAACTTCACAGCTCTTCAAACGCGAGTCTCTCGCCGAGGGATTATCCCTTTGACAAAAATTTCCGAGCGCGGAAAATGCCCGCCCCTTTCACATCTTCGGGCATATTTTTCCGTGGGAATGGGTATTTAAGTTGGCAAGACGAATTTCCATTGAACATAATCTTCGAGTCTTTGGCCTGCGGAGAAACACGGGGAAGCTGCGTCATTTCGGGCGGTCGTCTTTAACGCTTCGCGATACGCACAGAATTTATCGATTGACCAAATTTCCCACGCGCGAAAAACGGAGAATTTCTCCGTTACGTTTCGCGCGTAATCTCGCGCCCGAAGAAAACGCAAATCGGAGAGTCGTGAAAGAAAACGAGCCTCGGAGACATCGATCGCTCGATATATTTCGACACAAATATCATTTGTTTTGATACGCGGGCTGTTGTCGGATTTCGATTCAGCCTCGATTTCAACGATTTTAAACGGTGTTTACAACGCGCTCTTTTATCTCGCCGATCGATCGAAATTCAAATGGCGTTTTTTTTCGAACGCCGCAGTTGCGAAATTCATTATTTTGAAATCCGAATCGAGTCGGAAAGGAACAAAGCAGGACTGGGGTTTTACCGCGAAAGAAAAAAAAAAAACATCGCGATCGCTGACTCGGGAAAAGCGAGAGGTCGCGGTGACATTGAATTCGAACGAAAGTGAAACCGCGCAGCGGCCGGCGTCGGGAAAATGAAAACGAAATTTCCCTCGAGCTGGCTTCGTCGATATCGCTCCGAGAGAGACAAAGGGAGAAAAGTTAACACGCGTATCACGCACGAAAATTACGGCTGATAAATAACCGAAAAAATCGAGGACATCGACGAAATTCGTTTTCAAGCTCATCGAGCTATAAAGTGGCGTCATCTGTTTTGCATTAAAGAGAGAAAAATGATTGATATTCGGGACGCGGTGTCGCAAAATGTTAAATTTGAGCAACAGCTGAGCGAGAAAATTCGGTCGTGGATTTTTTTTTCCGAAATTTACCTCGAGATCAAACGCGTCGCTTCGGAAAAAACATCACGTGACGTCGTTCTGTTTGTAAACAATTGCGATTAATGTTATGCAATTTAAATTGACTTACTCATTCGGTACTGACGTTACCATCCACGCCGGCCGGCTTTCGGCGCGAATTCCTCGAGCTTGGAAGATTTGACGGTGAAAACAATTGCACTTCAAAACAATTTCACGCGGCACTCTCGCACCGGCTTATTGCGACTCGAGCGACGAACGACTGCGACAGTCGAGGGTCTAGATGAAACTGAGTTTTGGTTGCGCTACTCGTTTTAATATCGCTGGTCAAGGCACGCGCGCGCCCCTTAGACTCCGCCGCCAGCCAATGAGGAGGCGGCTGCGACTACGTCGCTCTATCCCCCCTCCTGGCCTTGCAAAATACACCCCCGCAATTCTGTAAATACGCTATACGCACTATCGAATTTGTTAATGTAATTATTCAATTTTAATCCTGTTTTCATTGTTTCAATTGCAAATTCCGATACGACTTCAATTCGCTCGTTCCTAGCCCGCGATTTCGTAAAATCCTTGCGGTTTGCGTAGAGTCGCGTAAACTAGATTATTTTCGCGCTCTTTTCGGGCAAATGAATAATTTAATTAGGAAACGGCGAATCGTAAACAACGAATTATCACGCGCAGTTCTTGGGATCCGGCGTCATTATTTCCGGCGATTACGATGACTCACTCGTTGAGGATTTCAATGATTAAACGAAAATACATTTTCGCATTGCCCTCTTTCGGGAAACAATTAAAACAGCGTTCGAAAGACGGAATTCGGGAGCAGTTCAGTTGTAAATTCGCTTGTCAAAGGTGCAAAGTTTCCCGAGAAGTCCCTGGACCAAAGCCGAAAATGCGGAATCCGCAGGCAGTCCGTTATTTAGAAACAGGGGCGGCGAGGATCGGTTTGGGCGTCGGTCGGTTCTTCCTTCCACCCCTCACTTTCTCTTTCCTCGAGCCGCCGTCCCGTTTTTTGCGTCTTATCTTTCTCTCTCGCTCTCGCTGTTGCGCTCGAAAGATCATTCGATCGTTCGAAAAACCTCGCGCCACGAAAAATCCGAGAACCAAAAACAAACCAAAAAGAAAGCCCCATCCCAGAAAACAGCGAAACCATCCATGCTTTTTTTACGATTTCCAAATAAAAACATCGCGGATTCCGCGATCTTGAAAACTCGGAATTACATCTCCGCGTCCATCTTTTTCTTTCCGATTCTCCGGCGCTTCCTCCCAAGAGAGAAGGTCGCGCGTTAACGTCACAGTGGCCCACGCTTTCGGTGGGTGCTTGTTTTCCGAGGGATCGAGGAATCCACCCTCTCTCGTGAGAGGGCAACTCGCCGGGCGACAAAGCGCCGTGGGCGCATGCGTGCGAAAAACATGAATGGAGCTCAGCCGCTCAATGCGAACATCGCTCTCTCTCTCTTCTCCCGACTCAACCTATATCTACGTATCATCTACTACTATACAGGGTGAACTGAGTCGCTGCGGTATCCCATCGACCCCCGTTTTCTCCCACCTTTCGCGCGTCTCCCGGTGACGTCGGGGGTCGTGGTTCGGGGTATTTTTAGAGATAATGGAGCAGGTACAATGATACATTCCCGCACAATAAATTGATATTTCGCATCGCGTTACTGTACAGAGAAATTTGGTGCATTAATTAGATCGATTATTCAAATCCAAGTCAAGGGTCATGAATCTACTCAATAGAAAAGTCGAGAGATAAGAGAACAATCGATAAGATAAAATATTTCCTTTATCAGAGCCAGAGCCTAGCTCGCACGCGCGCTCCCTTCGATCGATGAATTCATGGGCTTTTATGAATGGACGGTGAAATTCGCGGGTGGTCAATGTCTCGAACAATAATTTAAGGGTGAAAAGGCCTCGTAAAGTTCTCGCGACCTTGAGATCCTCGGAATCGGGAAAGGGATGAAAATCCCGGAGGCGCGAAGTTGGGACACCCACGTTTTTCGACGAGCGCCGTCGCGGAGAATCGATGCCGGGGCGTCGCGACGGAGGCGTCGTACTACGTAGTTCGCTCTTGAACTGACCTTGAAAGCGCCTACGCATCGCCAGGGGCGCGAGGGTCGAGATCGTGGGAGGGGTTCGTTCATCGGCGTCCGGAGCACCCTTTCCTCCCACCGCTCCCTCGAACTCTCTCTTTACGTCAGTATTTCAACCCCCGCGCGCTCCCACGCGATCCTGAAATTCCAGGGAATTGACTTTCGCGCGTTCCTCGCTTTTCCCGTTTTTCCGTGATTACCGGGTTTTCTGTCTTGCTCGGGGAGCGTGGGAGGGAGAGAGACGGTTGCGGAGCATCTGCCCATATAAAATCGATAGTTCCCTTTGATCCTATTGACACGGAGAAAAGGACCTGAGTGCCGGCGCAACCTGCCGTATCCGGGAACACGATCTCTTTCACTCCCGCCCTTTCTTTCTCAGCGCCACCCCGCGAGAAAACAACTTCTTTTTTACCGTTGCCGAACAACTCTCTCGTAAAATGCTGGGAGAATTTCGCGTTTCTGGCAACGCCGCTCGAAGTATCCCTTATTTAACGACGAAACCCTTTTCTTTTGTCAGTCGTCGGGCTCGGGGCGCTTGCCCCGGGTGAATTTATTCACGTTTGCGTCGGGTTACCGAAAATTATCGAGCGCGATGACAAATTATTACGAGAAACTTCCTCGAATGGGATTCGTCATGACAGGGTTTTAATGGCCGTTATTTATTTCGATTTGTGGCATTTCTTAGAATCGCTGCGAACCAACACATTTCATTTTCTCGCTGAGTAAAAACTCGCCGCGTCAAGTGGTTCATGTGTTTGTGTATAGCTCTAATTTCATGCATTTTCGGGCAGTTAAAACGAGTACGTTTTTGTCGAAGTTTATTATCGGCTTTTTTTTACTTTTTATGAGTCGCTGCGTGAAACACGAGCCTTGTTTTTATCCGATACACTAAACAGCGATTGTTAATAAATCAAACTTTTAATGTTTTTTGTCGGGGGAATTAGTTTTATTTTTTTTGCTTGGTTGCGAGTTTGAGTTTTCGCGCTTTCGGAAATGTGTTATCAGCTTATTTTCAACACTTCATTATTTTGTATTTTTATCTTGACCGAGGATCGCGATGTGTGCGTTCGTAAAAAGACGACGATTTCCTGCAGTCAAAACATCGATCTCCCGAGTAAAAAAAGTACAAATGCCGGTGTTTGATAAAGCTTCTTCGTGTGAAAATCTTCATCACTTTTTTTTCTTTGAAATGATAAACGATGTAATTTCATGATCGAAGGGTTTAAAATCAACGAATCCCGAATTTCATCGAAAATGAAAATTAGTTCGAAAAATAACCACGTTTTCACGCTTTTTGAACAATGAACTTTTGCCTCGCGCGATTACGCGTCAAAAAAAAATTCCGCAGCAAAATTTTTTCCCGAGCTACATCGTAAAAACTGCGTTCTACAAAAAAAAGCTTGACATAAATCTTTCTCGGCATGTGCTGACCGAAAGTTTACAGCCGAAAATTTCCTCGATGTCGTTTTTTCACGCGGAAAAAAAAATTTTAAACATCGCTTTAACAATTAACTCAATTTTATTGTTTTAATTATTTCCGGCCCCCAGAAATGTGAAAAAATGCGTAATAAGCATCGGGAGAAAATCACAATACACAGAAAACTATAAATCAATGCCCAAAACACAATAGAATCGTTATCGCTAAGCCGATAAGAGTTTCCAATGTTCCTCGAAGTAAAAATGAGTTAATCCCTTAATTTTAGTTCCTTTTCAGGTGCACATTTCGAGTCATTAAAAAGCAATACAAAAGAACGTATCCCCTAGCAAAAAAAAGTCAAAAGAGTAGGCAATATCTCCGTTATCAATAAGGCGATTAGTTTTATGGCTTTCACTCCTGTGCGCAAGTAAACACGAGCAGTCGCTCGAGATAACAGCCCAATTTTCCACTCTTTCTTTCATCTCCAAACATCTGATAAGGACTAACTAAATACATCGAACTCTCAGTTATTTTAACTACGTAGATAAAAACTCCCGCCACTTTTCGGCTTAAAATAAACGAGTTGCTTCCTAATTCAACGACGCGCATTCTCTGTTCCGAAAAACACCTCCCCCGGAAGAAAAATCATGATCCCGTGACGACGGAGAAAAACATTTTTACCGCGTCAATAAAGACGCTTCAGTTGTCACCGCTCGGCTTTGCCAGAAAAGAATCTGGGTTTTTCCAGGGACCGTAAGTCGCGTCTCTTTCTCCTGTCGAAGGACGAGATAATGGGGTGATTTTTTGCCAAGTTTCGGGAAATATTTCTGCTTTTTTGCCATTGCATGAAATAAGTTTTACGGTTGTTTACCGGGTGCAATAAACGCGAGGGATCGGGTCGTGCCTTGGAGAGACCAAGAGGCATTAGTTGGGTTTTCTTAGAAATCCTTTATGTACCTCATTCTAAGCACGCTGGGCTGCTTTCCCCCCCGTCCTCTCGCCCCCCTTTTTCGAGTCATTATAGACACATTTGAAAAATTTGTCTGCGTTCGTTAATCCTAAGCAGATGGAGGCATTTACAATTTTCCGCGATAGCGACTCTTGTTTTCAATGGAAAAGTTGTTGTTGAAACCCCTGCAGTTTACCCCTCGTAAATGTCAGAGATTAGTTTCGGAACAAAGGGTTTTCATACGGTTAAGAGACTTATTACCTTCCTTATCTGGAGGGCCGAGGATTAGGCATAATGAAGGAAAATGGGAGGTGCAGTTGGGGAAATCCCGGGGAATGGCATTCTTCGATTTTCAAAATGCTGAAAAGTTTGTCTGTTTAACTCTTCAAAGTCGAGGACAGGTGAACAAAAGAAAGGGAGAAGTGTCTGCTTTGGGCTGAAAAGGAAAAAGCACTGGGTGGTAAAACGGTTTCCTTTACAAGTGTCTATTCGATTATTTAAATTTTCAGAAAAGAAAAAAACAGTTCATTATTTTTCTTATCAGCGTTGTATAAAACTTATTTAGTCTCATTGTATTTGAACCAAAACATTCGGTTTTTAAAAATGATTGATAGAAAAAATATGTTATACATTTCTCGAAGGCGCAGAAATACAAAAAACGCTATAAAAAGGGCTGATTATCCCTTCACGCGTATGTTACTTTTAGCGTCGATGTGTATGAGATCGTCGTCCTGCAGAATCTTCAAAGAATCGTCAAACATATCCCGGGTAATCAACTGCAAAAAAACACGTAATTAGTAACTGCGCCCAAAAATAGAACAAAACCAAAATTCGAAAAAAAGGCGGAACTAACGATAGACGAAGACTGTTTGATCTCGTCGAATAAAACAGCTCTGGCAATAGTTCCCTGTTCCCGAATCATCTTCTTCAAGACTTCCGCCAATTCTATCCTGCGTTGTCGCCCAGTCGAAGAAACTCCCGTTGTCAGGATGCCAATGTCGATTTTCCCTGTTACCGGATCGATGGCGGACTGTTTCAAAGCCTCCCGATGTAACCTGAATAAAAACAATGTATTTAGTATCCAAACATTTCAACACCTTCTAAAAAGTGCCGATTTTCACCTCCAAGCCTCTTCGACGTCCTGCAGTTCGACGGCTTTGCTGAATCGCATTTTGGCGTGAGCCTCGGAGAGTCTGATAAGTGACTCCAGCTGCCTTGGGTACGCCGAGATCTGGCCAGTGCCGCTGCCAACTCTACGCATGTCGACGTACGCCTGTACGAGTTTCTGTTGTGCCTCTTCACTGAGCGTTGGGTGAATGTGTTCCTTCGCGAATGCAATGTAATCGCGCAAAATACTCATGTCCACCAGATCATCCTCCTCCGCATGGTCGTTCTCGTAATACAGCGAGACCAAATGTTTCGCGAGTTTCTTATCGAACTGGTCGTTCTGGGGATCCAGCATCAGAAAGATCAAGTCGAAACGCGACATCAAAGTATGCGGGAGTTTCACGTTTTCGATAACCTGAAACGAGTATGTTGATAAGTAAAGAAAAAGGCTTCGAAATGTTTTTGGGTATTTTTGAAATCGCATCGTACGGTTTTGTTCTTGTTCCACTGCGACTCGTCGGGATTGGCCGCGGCGAGAATACTGGTCCTGGCGTTCAACTGACAAATAATTCCAGCCTTGGCGATGCTGAGAGTTTGCTGCTCCATCACCTCGTGCAGCACGGAGCGCGTGCTGTCATTCATCTTATCGAACTCGTCGATGCAGCAGATTCCGTTGTCGGCGAGCACCAGAGCTCCGGTTTGCAAAACCATCTGGCGAGATTCTGGATCCTTTGATACATACGCGGTCAAACCAACGGCGCTGGAACCTGTTAAACGTTCATTTATGAATTATTATAATGGTCTTTGCATTTATAGCATCGCTTTGAAATCCACCTTTTCCACTGCTGTACTGAGAACGCGGAACCAAATTGTAAGCGAATTGCAGTAGCTGCGACTTGCTGGTACCAGGGTCACCGCACAAGAGGATATTGATTTCCGAACGGAAGTGACTCCTTCCGGAATTATTATGCGTCTTTTTAGTGCCACCAAACAGCTGGAGCAAAATGCCTTTTTTGATGTCTTCGTGCTCGTAGATGCTCGGCGCGATGTTACGCGCGAGGCGCTCGTAAACGTCTTCTTTCTGAGAAAGCAGTTTCAGCAGCTCCACTCTCTCCAGCGGAAACGCGTGTTCTTTTCCTTCTGCCAAGTGATCGTACAACCTAAAAAACAAAGATTCGTCAATTTACAAGAAAAACAAAAACAAGCTCAAGATTTAACAAACAAGCAAATTACTTTTTAGAATCCTGCTTTCGGAAATGTACAATGTCAACGTGGGTCTTATAAACTGCACGGACGTTGGATTGCCGGGGATTGGCCTGGATCGGCAAAGCTCGGTAGATTCCGGTGACGGAGACGCGATCCCCGGGTAAAACGGCGTCCACCAGATCATTGTGGGCAAACATTAAAATGGTTTGCGGAGTTTGCCCAGCTGGCATGTCGTCGGGCGATTCTTGCAGCTTCACCATCTGCTTGTCGGCAAAGTGGCTGAGATTATGAACTATGGAAAAGCAGAATTTGCTGTTGCAGTGAGTGCAGAGCGTCGGCTCCGCTATGCGACCTCGATCGACCTCGACTTCAGCCGTATTGGAGCAAACGTTGCACTTGAAGAACGCCTCTCGCATCTCCGGGATAATGTTCGAAGTTCGGATGACCATGCCGCAGACGGTGATGAGCTGATCAATGTCCTCGGGATTTAACATGCGCATGTTCTTGGTCCTCGCGGCGTTGAAAGGCCGGACCTGAATCTGATGCTCTAGAATGGCAGCTGGATATTTCTCGAAAAACATCTCGTTAGCTGCCATGTCCAGGCTGGGAATGACCTCCTGGGGGTAACAGATGAGTTGTCGGTAGAGCTGATTGTCATAGGTTTCGAGGTGGGCACAGTTCACGTTAAGGAAGGGCTCTTCAAGAGTGTTAATTTCTTCTAGCTTCTGCATGTATAAAGGCTCTGTAAGATCCAGGTTGTCCGGGAGTTCGTCATTCTCAGCCTCGGGGTCGATAAAATGCTGCACGAAATGCTTGAACTTTTCTTTACAACGATTGACAACGACGTCCGTGCCCCAAATTACCAGCTGGGGACCAGCGCGGTCGACTTCGGATGATCCTGGTTGTTGTGGACCTTCCTCGGCAATCTAAGAACGAAATTTCGCATTAAAATGTGCATTGATTGTGAGCTATTAGGACTAACAGAAACAAATTGGTGTACCGTTTCACCGATATTCAGGGTTCTGACGCTTCTCTCGTTCCTAATATCGGATCTCTGTCGGACGGGAGTGCCTCGCACTCCGACTCCGCTTCTGACGGATCCGATAGAGCTTGGAGTACCATAATTCAGGGGAGACGAGAGATCGATGTCAGCTATTCCACCATTGAGAG
>JABFQM010002763.1:0-13865 GCA_022816865.1 Zelostemma sp. ZL-2020
TTTTTTTCATGAAGAAGAAGATATTGTTGAATAAATTATACTCACATATTAAATGTAATTAATTATGTTGCATTATAAATATTTTTTTCAATTCGCCCTTGCATTAAAGTATCGATCCACCTTAAGTGGCGGGAAACGTAAGCAACTTTTTTAGTTACAGTCAAAAGGTAGATCTAATCTGATCTGATTTTTAGGTTGATCTAATTTAAATAACTAAGAGTGTTTACATAAAATAAACGAGAGTTAAAATAAACGAGAGCGTATGTATTAAAGAACAGTAATTTCTCTGTACACTGTGATTACAATTACGCAACATAGGATGTCAATTGATACGCCACTGAAACTTCATTGTTCTTTACATTTGTATTAAATTATCACTTTAAAATATGAAATTATACAAAGAGTTTGTGATGCAAGAATAAGAAAAAAACGTTTCAATTTTTTATGTTACACATTTTTTAGTTAAAACAAAGGGCGATGCTTTGGAAATAAAAAACGACTCACGTGAAATGGTTCGACGGGCGGAAGATGAATGTCGGGTATTCCGTTGCTCAGGTATGGCCTCAAATGATGCAGCGCGTCCAGTAAGCATGTCTTCAATTTTGGATCGCTCCTTGAACATTGCTTCACGTATTCAGCTGGAAAAAGATTTGTGACGTTTTTTCTTTAATTTTTGAAATCATTTCAGTTTTATCTATTTTGAGTGCAAAAAATCGTGGACTGCGACGATTTGACTCAACTGAAACACGGCGTTTCCAACTGTCTCAACTCTCGAGTTCTCGACAAAAACCAATAGAGTGAAAACAGTTGGAAACGGCTCGTTTCAGTCGAGTTTCAATCTCTAAAATCTCTGCAATCGTTTTTTGAGCCGAAAAAACGGAAAACAAGAAAAAAGTAGCCGCTTCAAAAATGCCTTTTGACTTTCTATATTATTTAGTTTAGTTATAAAAACAGCAAAAGTTGCAAAATACATTATTCAAATAATTTTGCCGACATTACTACATTTTCCATCCAGTGTGCAATTTACGTGGCGCAACGCGCGGGAATGATTGCATAGAACACACACACCGATAATGCGTAGATGTATTTTGTTCATTATTAATTCGTTTTCATTCGGTCTAATCGCAAGTGGATTTAAAACTGGACTCGGTGGAGAGAGCCGGGCTGCATTAGGCAAAAGAGAGGAGGAAGAAACTGGGGCTTCCGCTTTCTCGATATGCGCAGCCTACAATATGTATACATAATATATGTCATGTGTACTTATGCACGAGCTATTTCAAGTTTCGTCACCCCTCATTATTTAATCAGTACGATGGAACGCAAATGACTTACAAGAACATCAGAGAATTGTTTCTCTTTTGCTGACTTTGTTTTATTTTTCGGCAGTTCGAGGTTTGAAAAACAAGCTGTATTACTAATCAATTTTTTCCCTGAAAAAACGATATTTTTGTGTAGTAAAAATTGAGTTTATTTGTAGAGAAAAGAATATGGAAATTGGCGAGAAAAAAGACTGCTTTATGATGAGAGAAAAAGCGTAATGTTGACACATTTAATTATGAATAAAAAAATGAATCAATACGAAAAATTGATGACGGATTTTATGACTCACTTCGTAAACGAGTTTTTTTCGCGTTTTTTTACAATTGCTGCAACTCCAAAATGAATGTTTTTCTTCTTTGTATTGAACATCTGGAGATTATGTTTTTATTTTACTTCGCGTGTATGTAATTACGCGTGTATGTAATTACTGAAAAATAGTGTTTTGATAAAAAGTGATAATAACACATTTCTCAGTACACAATTGAACTCGGCGCATCGAGTTTGATTTGCAACATTGTTTTTCAGGGAATTAATGCAGTGACGTGCAAGAAAACAAATATGCATTTTTAATGGCTTATCTCGTGTAATTTCGATTTTCAATTAGCTGATAATTGAAATAATTTATCACAGCTTCCAAAATCAAATTGGAAGGGTCCAGTAATTTTTAAAAATTCTTTTAGTCGCATAAATTATCCCGTTTTGTGACGCGTGCACACAAATTACAAATTCATTGAGAAATAAATTTTTTTCTCAGAACACATTCGAGTAATTAAACGCTCTCTAAATATGCGACTTAAGAATGAAGGTGTAATTTTGTATGTTGTAACGAAATGATAATGACTCGAAGAAAATTATGGGAATCCTTGAAAAGCAAAGAAATTTTATCACATTTTATTATGCCCTTTTAGTTGTATTCAAGCCTCTGAAAATCTAGGTTTAAAGCGTGTTTTTAATTTAATTTGTTTTTTCAAATGTACTCATCAATGCCGAAGACATTTCTATGAGTTTCGTTAGAAATGATAATGAATGTTGCGACAGGAACTGTTGCAAAAATGATGGATGTATTTGGTATTTTATTTTTCAACGCGATTTAGAAACCACGTTTTGTGAAATTCTGATCTTTAAAAAGACAAGCAATAATTTTATATTACAATATAAATACTGTCATCTTCATGTAAAAAATGTCATTACATGTTTCATCGCTCACAATGTAACGAGCTTCGCGTCATTCTTAATCATCTCATCAAAAAAATGCTAATCCGCGCTATAACTCAAACTCCAATAAACGTCATTTCTTATTCGAGTCAATGCGTAATCATCAGTACTTAGGTACATAAATTTTATTTACATTTTCTGGCAAACGAAGCTCTCAAGTTTTGTAATTATTTCAATTTTCACCGCGAAACAAGGAAGGAATCAGGATACAAAATAAAAGAGATTTCCCTTACATAAAAGTACTACTCAAATGCCAAATAATAACTCCATTTTCACGAGCCACTCACATAACTACTGAAAGTTCAGTTATTCGACGTTCGAGTAGTGTTTTTCTGTGTTGTATAAAAAAATCTTGACCTACATTGCTCGTACCTTTATTTTTTCTACATGGTAGATGTGCAATTTGCCGGAACAGTTCATTAATCAGGTAAAGCAAGTGCTTTAGTTAATTAATGACAAGATTGAATTATTGAATTATTAAATTTCGGTACAAATTTTGATGTTCCATCGCCGCACGATGAGATTTTTACATTTTTATGGTCATGTGCATATGAATCAATAAAGAGGTGGCCTAAACTGGGACAATTACTTTAAAGTGATGCAGAATTTGTCACGGATACATTACCGTCACATTTGTTTGACAAATCATGACGAATTGACAGTTTTTTGCAAATTTACAATTTTTTAACCAAATATTGAGAAGGATTAAATATTTAAATTGGTTTTGGAAGCATTAATTTATCTTAGAGCAAGTGAAATAATTGTTTTCATGCCAAACTTTGCGATGTTATAGAATTCAATTTTGGAAGTGACAACATTTCTTTCGATTTCGATTAAATCTGATTAAACTTGTAATTTTAAAAACTAAAATCGCAAAAAATAACGAAATGCGTGCTGAGTATAAAAACTTTATTGCGCCGTTTAAAAAAAATTTGCACAGAAGAATTATTAGTGTTATTAATAAAATTAAATTCTTTATAAAAATGAATAATATGTACGGTTCAATATTTAATTACTTAGCGAAATATTTCATTAGGGATGATTTCTATAAGTCAAGAAAAACAAATTACAATAAATCAGAGTTCGTAATAATTTCAAAAGTAGAAAAATTTCCGTTTGATAAATGTTTAGTCCCAAACCAATCATTTAAATATGACATGACTCTACAACTACGTAAAAAGAAAATTCAATAATTTCAACCTGAGAACTTCCGGAAATTTCGCGTTTCATAATTATTCTACAAATTCTGTAAAATCGTCAACCCTCTCCATAACAACTCAAAAGAAATCGAAGAACTCCAAAAACATACAAAATGCGCGAGGAAAAAATGCACGCAAAAAGGTTTCGTGTGAAAAGTAAAAACTGTCGATAGACAATTTCTCAATTTTCACTTACGCGTTCCTTCGGTCGCCTCGTCCTGGGTCGTTCCCGTGAAAAGTGTTGAAAGTGCAAGAAGAAGAATGAAGAAAGAGCGAAGACCAAGCGACATAGTGCCCCGTAACATATCGAGGGTAGAACCCAAGGGAAGTAAGAGATGAAATTGAAAGTGGCTGCTCGGTTCGCTCGTTGTTATCGCGGGTCAACCGATCTGTGACTATCACAGGTAATCAAACACAACATGAAACTTGTCCTGCTTCGCGGTTTAATACGTCTCTGGAGTTGGACTGACGGCGCAGGGGTATTGGCAGATGCAGTTTGTTGCGGTAAGTACTTTCACCGGTAATGTCGCAGTCGCTGCAACCGCCGATGCAACGGATGCCCTGGTGTGGTCCGCGTGTTCGTTATGACGAGCGCGTAGAGAAACAGACAATTCAAAGACCGCGTAGAACTAAAAGAGTCGCGCTACATGGCTCTGCTAGTTATATACGTCCATCTCCTCTGAAATATTACAGGCATCGCATAATTCGATGAGCATCGAATTTCAATACTTTTAAATCGAGCCAAAGTCTCGAAGTTAAATATTCGAGACTTTTTTTCTAATCGCGTACGCAATAATGATAGTCTCAAATCATTTTTTGTCGGCTTTTTTGAGATACGCCAGCGGAAAAAATTAACGTTATTCATGTATTGTTTGTGAAATAAATTAGCAGCCAAAGTCTTCTGAATTTTCGAAAATTTGCATGCCAGAAAAAGGCGAACATTCGAAAACACGTAAACATATGAAAAAAATTGTATTAGTAGCACTTTATCGATCAGCTTTTTTTGGCAACGAAAAAGCGCGGGCTTTGAATTTATGTGCATAAATTTTTGTGGCTGAAACATAGCGAAACGAATTCTGAATCATCTCCGACTGCCAGGAATTCGATGCCCTGAAAAAACTAATCACGTTCCGGATCTGATTAAAATTTGATGCGCGAATCTTTGAGCAATTATCCGGAATAATTTCGTCGGAGCGTGCGAATCACGGCGCATTTTATTCTACGGCGAATGGAGTTACGCGTGCAAACACTCGGAGCATATTGGCTTGCAAACGTCGCGGTCTTGATCTGCACCTTTCCTTCACCTCTACTTTTGGTTGCGAGTCAAAGTGTGCGAAATAGCGAAAGAACTAGTTTACCTATTTCGCGGAGCGCTCTGCGATTCGACGCGATCGACGCTATTTCGTGTTATTCTTCATGAATGGTTTTACATTGTTACGTAAGGCTGTCGAAAAATTGGAATAAACGGGTTAACGCGACCCGAGAGACTGCCAGATGTACCGTCGAGAGTGAAAGCGCCAGCAGCTACAGAAAATTATTCACGAGCCTTCCTGCGCTTCTGACACATCGGAACCTGCGAAGGATCTTCATCATTCTTCGCGAAATGGATCGATTTTTCGGACTACTCGTACTCTTCGCTTTTATCATTGGATCGTTCACCGCGGAATTCGGCAAGTACCATTTTATCATTCGAATTTTCCATTCGAAATGCGTTTGTCTTTGCAAAATAAATTCCCGCGATTAGCGACGGTGAAGTTAATCTTTATGATGTTGCGATGTATGGGAAAAAGGTAAGAGAAGGTATACTTTCGTACGCAATAACGCACGAATCTCGACGCGCCGCAGCGAGACTCCGCGTTTGTTTTATTCGTAATAAGCGGCTCGGTGCGTTAGAATTATATCACAGGCATGACGGTTCTTACATCACGCGTGTATCATTTGCTAATGTGAGTAAACTTCCTTCATTTTCCCCAGAAACGCGCGTGAAACATAGTAATCATGATGTTTTATATGAGTATAAATGTGTACGCATAGTTTTCGTAAAAATTCCAAAGTCCGAGTGAAAGTCACGAATGAAGTCTTCTGCTGAGCATTGAAATCGCTATTTGGGGCACCAACATTTACTTAAAAAATTTCGTTTCCGATCGCCGAGCGTAAAAAATAAATTATTGCGTTGAATTTGCACAAATTTTGAAGCAAAAACAATGAGTCTTTTTGGGTCATTGGATTTACTGTTTCGAAAGACCGTCGATACTTTTAAAACCAGTTGATTGAATTCGCAGAGGATAATTTCGAAAATTGCCACCCGAATGTACCGGGCTTCGACGCGTGCGTTCGAGAAGGATTAAATGCGGTTCGGCCGTATTTCAAAACTGGTATTGCGAAATACAATGTCGCTCCGTTCGATCCTTTTTTTGCCAAGCAAATAATGGTTTCCCGAGGACTTCCAAGCTTTGGATTTACTTTGGTCCTGCGAAACGTATCGGAAACCGGGTGGACCGCGAGCAAAGTTACGAAATTCGTGAGCGATTTGAAAAATTACAAGGTCGGTGATGAACGAAAATATAACCAACTAATCCGTTAACCTTTGATTCGAAATTCAGTCTAAAACATTTCTTCAGGTTGTCTACACCCAAAGTTTTCCGGAAAAGGCTCTGAACGGAGACTACGAATTTAACGGAAAAATTTTAACAAGCAAAATTGATAATAAGGGGAAGTTTACGTTAGTTTTGTGTGAGTAATTTTCGATAAAATGCTGGGTTCATCGGTTTTCGTTTCATTCGATTGATTATTGGGTTTTCTTGCAGATGATTTGGTGCAAACGACGACGATAACAAAACGACCCGGGGGGAAGATGAAAGTATCCGTGGACGTAGAAAATATCGGAAATCTGAAACTGCACGTTACGAATTTGTTGCAAGGTCGGAACTTTTTAGAAAATATTTTGGACAGAATAATTAATGGGGCTTGGCAACCGGGCTTCGTTGTGACCAGGCCGATCATCAACGAACTCGTTTCCACGGCGTTTACAGACATTTTTCGGAAAGCATTCCAAAATTTCCCGTTCGACAAAATTATCAGGGAGAAGCCTAACTTTTAATTGACTTTTTTGTCGGCGCGAATAATTTAGCGAAATATTTTCTCAGGACCAATTTCAGAAAATTACTGCGCATTATTTTTCAAGTCTTTTGGATTTTTCTCGACCGAGTTTTATTTCAGTTTTTGGATTTTGAAAGAGTTGTTCAATTTCGGAATTTTTTTAACACCGGAACGATTGAAATTTCGAACTACCGAAATTACTTATTCAATACGAAAAATGATGTAAATGATCTACATCGTACATCAATTATTCGTTTTTTCAAAATCGATGCTGCTTAAATTTGCACATCGGTTTAATTTCCATAACTCAAAAACTGAAATTGTCGCAGCTTTTGACCTTCGTTCTGATGGTTCTCTTTCAAAGTCCTGTATTTTTTTTTTCCTCGAGTCAAATTGCTCCCGCAAAGTATGCAGTCTGAGAGTTCTACTCTATTTTAAAGTTTTATACATCGAATGGTGCGATATTTTTCTGCTTCCAACCAAAATGCTCATGACGCGATTTATTCCCAAAAAAACGAGGTTTCTTATAAATATGTAACATATCTGCTGTTAAAGTAAGAAAAATGTAACGTAAAAAATATGTAATATTTTTTATAAATAATGTTATATAATATTTTTTATTTCTATGTAAACGGTGCAATATTACACGCGAAAGTATTTGAGATAAACCTTGAAACAGCATTTTTCTCATAGGTATAAAAAAGTTCAATGCCACTACTTCACAATGTTTGATGATAAAACAAATTTTCGTCAATGTCCAATAGTTGTACTGCTAATAAGTGTTTAAAGTACTCAAGAAAATCATTCGCATATCGAAATAATACGCGTAAGATTTCAAATAATATTAGCGAATTTAGGAGTATTTTGTCAACACATAGATATTTTTTTAAACAATAAAACTGACACATTAATAACAAAAAAACGGATTTATTTATAACTAAATTGCTGTTTAAATATAATTGCTTTTTTATGTTCACTGGGTATTTTTTCGTTTTTAAAACCGTTGTTTTTTTATTCTAATAATGATTACTTCGAAAATAAACACAGCCATCTGTGTGGTTTTGGGTCAAACGTAAAACCACAACGACTCGGTAAATTACAAATACATTAAATTTTTTAGTTTTGCCTGTTCCGTCATCAATGATTACGCACGAACTGAGCACTATCATAGTTTAAAAATAATTTCCGCTGATAAACGCTTCATTTTAATACCAAAAACCGAAGTATCATCGCTCATATATTTTATCGTAATAAAAAATTTTATCGAATTCGAATATTTTTATTTCCAATTATTTCCAATGTTCGTAAATTTTTTATCAATGAAAAAAATTGATAAATATAATTTCTTGGTTCATCTACCCAATTTTAAAAGCATGTGTACACAAGTGTTTAATACGATCGTTGTATGGCGTGATATCTATTGTAAGGGGCATTTAAAGGGTCTTATTTTAATCTTGAATGGTTTTGAATTTCGGTAATCAGTTCATATTTATTTGTAAATAACTTATTTTCCTGATGAATACAAACACTTTGTGCTACGAAACGTAAAAATGTGAGCATAAGTGAAATCATCACTTCCATACGTACGATCGTTTGTATATCGTAATGTCTACTACAAGGGGCACAGTTTCTACTCGGATTAATAACTTTGAAACATATTTTACCATCACTCGAGTACAAATTATCGCGACTCAGAAGTGAAAAATATTAATTAAGAAGATAGAAAGTTTTAAAAATATTTTGTCTGTTTTAGAAATACATCGAAAATTCTTTTTAATCGAAAAATGTTTCTGTTTTGGTAAAACGAATACATTCTTCCTTTGGGTCAGTAAGTCTTGAATAAAATATAATAAAATGAGGTGATAGAGAAAAGAGAAAAAATTAGAAACTGAATAGTTGATTCATAAATTAGTTCTTTTTTTGAGATTCTATTTCTTCCATTCATAATTACTATGAAACTGATTGGATTTTCTGTATTTTATCACTCGTTCATACTCGAGTAATAACCTTTTATCAGTGAGCCTCAAGTTCAACTAATTTTTGTTCTTTTACTCTTCGCTTGGACTTACCCACCTTGAAACATCTACACGTTTTGCGGTCTCTGACCTTACATTCTTCGTTACAGATCGTCGTTAAGTCAGTACAAAGTAACGCTTCCAATTTTTACTTCAAATACTTTTTAAGAACGAACGCATATTTTTTCAAATAAATAATTTCAGATACGTAAAATTGAAATTCAAAGACCCAAGTGTTTTTCGCGATATTTTCTTCTCGTTAAAAATTACATCGTAAGCTTTTACATGCAATAAAAAAAATAAGTGAAGAAACAGTTCGAAGTTCCACGAAATATCGAAGATTTTCGAAGCGTTGTAACGCAGAGAAAAAGTCTCGGTGGAAGAATTCAAAGCATTCGCTGGCAATTGTCCATTGAGTTATTCCAGACTGAATTCGAACGTGTCAGAAGTTGTGAAAATCAGTTAGACGAAACAGGTTTTCACCCTCGAAGACAAGTCCAATGTTCACTTTAAATCTTGATAATTCACGATAAAAATGAACATAATTATTCGTCCAAATATGCATGCATGCGAGTCAAATTTTCGCTATCATTCTGAAGCATTCAAGAGAAAAATAATAGTTTTTCCCGCGAATAACCGATCCCGCAGAGATCTTATTGCGCGGATTGGACGTAGTTTGTAAAATGAAATTCTTGCGCTTAATAATTACACTTCTCTTTTATTCTTTGGAACTGCGCTGTCGCCTTTTTCAGTCGAAGAAGAAAGTTAGAAGCCAATGAGAGAACCGCAGGTCGTTCGCCTTCGAGAAAGTAACTTAAATACTCTTTCGAATGTTAAAGCACGATCTGACCATTGCATCAATTATATTTGTTTTCATACTTTTGCTGACATTGAGAAGCATAAAATGTGTCCCTCACAAACTTCTAATAAATTTGCATACTCTAAGATTCTCCAAAGTTAATTAATCCAGCGAAAAAATAAATATTTCGCGAAATGTTGGTCGACAAATTTAGTAATTTCAGTCACTGCCAATATCGTTTTAAAACAGCGAGGAAACTTGTAAAAAGTACTCACTTTTAGGCCGGTTGAACCTACTTTACTGCTATCGTAAAGCGATGGAAAAGAAATGCGCGATTTAAGAGCTAGGGATGGAGAAAGACAATAATTACGACTTTGGAAGAAAGTCATCTTCACGTGTTCCTATCCCACTCTCCATTAGGAATCTCAGCAATAGCGGGGCGGGCAATGTCAAGGTACTATAAGCATCAACCAAGACTCTTAGAACCGGTCATTCCACGTGAGGTGTTCGATCTGGTTGGAAGGCCCCACGTTTCTATCATTCTTTGACTCCCAATTTCGTCGTCAATTGTCAGCGTCAAAGTCTCCCCGAGTTTACAAATAGAGTTTTAAGTATAATCCGTCAATCATGGTCACCAGAAAAACGCTCATTTTTTCGTGCTTGTGCTTGTATCTGAGTATCCTTGAGAGGGTTGACGCTGGGATTTACCGAGGACTAGAATTTCTCGACCCTTGCTCCACAAGAGATCTAAACGTGGAAAGTTGCCTGGCTAATTCAGCTAATGTTTTGACTGAACGCTTCCGATATGGTAAGAAAAAATTCATTTATAATTTACTCACGAAACAGTCTATACTCATAATCATAAAAATCCTCTTGGAATCGAACGATTTTCCATGCTCATTTTAAAAGATCAGAACTTTCACTATAAAAACATTTTTTTCAAAGTACATCACGTTCTTGAATTGAAACAAAGCTAACCGGAAATTTAAAAAAATGTAATTAATTTCCCCGCTGCGATGAATTTTTGTGATAGTTAATCAAGTCAAATAAGTTGTGTAAAAAGTTTGAAAACTGGTTAATTTTACGTAGATAATAAGACAGAATGCAACATCAGCCTTCCATATTCAAATGAAGCCAATGAAAAGGCCACAAAGCGCGAGGAAAAAAATGTAACGTTACGTATAAAGGCTGATTGTAACGGTTTATTTGTATGGTCACCCACTGTCCTACATTCCGGTCATGACGAAGAGTTCTTCGTTGACTTATAGTTTTTTCCCAGCCCAGCGACGATATCGTCGACAACAGTTAGATCCGATGATCTGATCCTCGAGCAAACGGTTTCTTATTCCGTTTCTAATGCAAACTTACGTAACTTTTTCACATTCCGTTTGAAAAATATTTGCATTTACTGTTTTATTCATTTATGCATTCATTTTTCATCTGAATGCAACAGTAATTGAAAAAAAGCAAAGTATAATGAATGATTGAATTCCAAGGTCTGCCGCAGTTGGGTTATCCGGAAGTCGAGCCCATTGTCCTGGACGAGGTTCACATTACTTTGGGAGGAGGCCCTGATGGGTATAAAGCCGAATTTCGGAATGTCACTGCACGAGGAGTCTCTTCTTTGAGAATAACAGGACTAAGGAGTCTCATTACAGAGGACGAGGTGCAATTGCAACTCTCTCTGAGCATTCCCAAAATACGGGCAGTGGCTAAGTACAGGTCTAGTGGGACATTGATCCTTGTTCAGGCCAGCGGAGCCGGAGATTATTGGGGAGAATACGGTGCGTTTTTTATGGGGAAAAAACATAAATTTTAATATTTTATCGTTGGTCAATTACCAAATTATGTGTTGCGTTGGAAAAACATTTTTTGTCGAATTAAGGGGTTCAAGAATTTTTTTTTCTACCTGAAACGCATATTTGAAGAAAACACGAAATTTCATTCAGTAGTACAAGTATCGAACTAAACATATTAATTTTTTTGTTGAAATAGATTGAAAAAAAGGCGAGATACAGCAAATTTCCGGAATTTTTTTGGTTTTTCGGTGCACGCGATAACTCGAGATCTTCTTATCTGAAAAAAACATCAACATCTGCTGAATGAACGAAGGATTTTTTTTCCGATAAAAACTTTGGATTTCATGAAGAAAAAATAAGAATTTCGAGTGACTTTTCAGTTTTTCCACTCCCATTTTCGGAAAAATTGGAATTTGAAAAAATCCTTTTACTCGTATTGTTCCGATAAAAAGATCTCAAATTATCGTGTGCACCGAAAAAAAAAAAAAATTCGGAGATTTGCTGTATCTCGCCCTTTTTTAAATCTATTTTAACAAAAAAATAGGAATAAGTAGTTAGATACTTGTACTATTAAATGACATTTCGTTTTGTATTCAAATACGAATTTTAAGTACCAAAAAAAATTTTTGAATCTCGGCCCACTACAACTGCATGCAACCCCTTAAGACGAAGCGGATCGCGGAATTTACTGTATCATCAATTGACATTTCAGATGACGTAAAGGCAAAAGTTTTTATAAGAGCCAGGCCATTCGTCTCACAGGGACGTAAATTCTTGAGGCTGCAGCAATTAAAAATGGACTTTAGCGTGCGAGCGATTCAAATGGGGGTAGAAAATGTCCACGATAGGAATACTATTCTTCGTGAGTTTCAATGACTTGAGTCATGAGAAGATTCATGATTTAAAATGCTATTCGGTTACAGAAGCCGCACTCAATCTCTTCATCAACAGCCACAGTCAAGATCTCTTGAAGGAAATGAAACCGGATCTCAGAAGGAAACTCGTCCAAGTAATGTCTTCATTCGTCGAAAAGCTCTTCGCCCAAGTTCCAATGGATGCTTGGATTATACAGTAATTTTCACACTACGCAATATAATCCGATGACAAAGTAAAGTACTGCTGAAATAACTCAAAATATCTAGGTATTACTTAAGAAAAAAGAACAATAGGCGAATAATCAAAAAAGTCAATGAGAGTAATAAACTGTAGAACGTAAGACATCGATGGAGTTGAGTAATCGACGCTGTTCTGTATATTTATTTATTATGAAATATGGTAATCGTTTACTAATTTTTTGTAGTATTTTTACACGTAGTAATTTAACGTATATTGTGTTGCATTTAACATTTTATTCGATAGAAAAATGTGTTAGTAATTAATTCTTCATACATGAGATTGACAAACAAATCTTTTTGTAAATAACAAATTCGAAGTACTGTGAAACTTTGTACCGAAGTTGATGTTTGATTGATTTGAGAGTTATTCGTAGACTCGCGATTATAAATTGTTGTGTGATACGCGAAATCAGGGTCTATGGGGCAAGGAGAAAAAGCAAAAACCGGGTAAGTCCCGTTTCCCACTTTTTCACCTTTTCTTTTATGGTATTTTCTTGTTTTTTTTAGATGCTCTTTTTATATTTTTTAGTATTAAATTTCACTTTAGTTGTTGTTTTATTCATTTATGAGTTGAAACATCGTCTTTTCCGCTTTAAATTTAATTTTTATGAACGGAATATAAAACGATGTCGAAATTAGCATAAAATGTTTTTTATTGCGTTCACCCCTTTTCCACTCACACATCGTTGCGCCTGTCGATCATGAACCAATGTATTATCGATAACGAATCGTGTCGTACTTGCAAATTGTTGCTTCATTAATTATTTGCATTGTCAGGATCGATCAAACAAAATTGCGGCTTTATTCCAAATACAATGCGAAAATGTTCTTATCCTATTTTTAGGAAATTAAATTTTTTCGAATCATAAATAATCATCTATTTGAACCAATTATCACGATGATTTTAACGCGAATCAATTTTTCCCGTCAACAATTCGAGTAGAAAAACTTGGGAAATGAAATTTTGAATAATTTCAATTCATTATTTTGATTAATATCTCTGCTAAAATCGATCGCGAAAAATGGCCAATAAATAATTATAAAATGACACAAATTAATTTAAAAAAATGCCATTAACAAACTCCCTCGTTATTTTGTAACTACGTCGCAATTTTCGTATTCTCTTTACTTCTATTGTTCGTTATCTTTTCACTTCGAACTGAAAAAAACACTAAAATTCGAAGGTAAACTTTTTTGAAACTTCATATCCGAAAATTATAATTTTCCTACAAGAGCATTAGATTAAAAACAAAAAAGTTAACAGCCGAAGAAATCTGTTACGTGTTTTTCCTGTTATGTGCACC
>JABFQM010002764.1:0-13864 GCA_022816865.1 Zelostemma sp. ZL-2020
GATAAAAAAATGGCTGGGAAAATCGTGATAAAAAACGAGGATAATTTTGTTTCGAATTTAGAGTGAATTCTACGCGTAGATTGAAGGAAAGCGAAACTTTTCTTTTCTTGCAACTGGCAAACTCAAAAGAGCGCAATAAAAGAATGAGAAATTTTCTGGATGGGTCGCCCCGGATCGAAATTCCTCGCTTAAAAGTCACCGGTGGTTGTTTTGACCCTCCCAATGTGTTTTGCATTGCAGACTGCCAGATGCGCAATGTTAACGTGAGATCGGTCAACTCTAAAAGAAGGAAAACACCCTCCTCTTCCTGCTTGTGAGTCTCTCAGTTTCGGTGTTTGTAATTCATTCCACCTAATACCAATAAACATTGTTGTATACCGAGATTTGACGCATCATTATGTATACCCGAATAATTTCATTGTGTATACTTAATTGCCGATTAATTATTCTTGCCTATGCATCGTTCGTCCCAGGTATATTATATCGAATCTTGGTTTTCCTTTCTTTCTGTATACCATATTGTTTATATTACGATCGCCCGAACGACTGACCGAATAGATGGATTGATCGCCTCGTGCTTCCGTAAAACGCGTTGCGTTTCTTTTCCATTTTTGGCGCACGTTTCGTTTCTTTATTTCCGTGCGCTTTTTCCCCTTTACCTTGTAAGATTATTACGTTACAGCTTACATAGATTGAATTACTGTGGTTTCGTGTTTTACGGGCTGCTGCATCCGCTCTCTATGTTACTATCAATATTACTCTTATCATTATTCTTTTCCCTGATGAGCTTTTATTGACCCAGTTATATAACACTGTACACTTGGCGCACTTGGCGTGTACCAGTCCAGTAAACAGTAAAACAAGCCCGTTACAAAGCGATCACATGCTTTTTACCATCGCCTTGTCGAGCTGCTCTTTTCTATTAATAAATTTCTTTTTGCATTTGATCGCTTGCAAAATTCTTATCCTTCGTTTTCAACCTTTCAGCGAAAATCTGTCCACTTTTGTCCCTCGAATGGCGAACATTGCGAATGATCCATTGATTTTGTTCGTTCGCGAAAACAAAGAAAGTACGAGGATCATTGGAAAATTGCGTACTCCATTAACGAAATTGGACGCGCTTCTTCTTTTCGCGCGTTGACATTATCAACGCTCTTCCTTTTTCCGTTCATTCTTTTTTCCTCCTTTGAACAACGCAATCAGCGAATCATCGATCGTGCATGAACATCCTTTTTTTTGCCAATCCCGGAGAGCGCGGGAAAGTCGAAAACTCGAGATATCGCTTACGAAAAAGCTCGACATCGCAGGCCTCGATCGCGAGACTTTTTCTTTCGATATCTCGAGCTTTTCTTTTCGACGAAACGTAACTTTTTGCACGCTCGTTGTATCCTTCTATTTACTATTTATAAGTACACGAATGCCTGGAAAAGAAAGACTTTTTCATACAACAATCAAACAACGTTCGCTGCCTCTTGAGGTCATTTTTATCCGCGGTTGTACGGGAACATTGTTACTTTTTGTTAGGAAAGTAAAAATGTCCGGGTGTAACCGCGGACGAAGCACCTCGAGCGAATGCTCGCGATTTGTAACACGTTTACGGAGGCATTTTATTGAGAAGCTGATCGGTTCAGGCTGCGATATGTTCAAATATTCGCGCTGGTCGTGGCAAAGGCGATACATTTTTTTCTTCTCACTCGACAAAGGTAGACACACTCTAAATTCGAAACTCTTTTTTTCCGTTTTTCCGTTGATCAGGCAATTAGGCAGGCAAGCTTGTTTTGAAAAAGTGTCATCGTCGCTATTGGTACACGCAAAAAAGTGAGAGAGATCGAAGCAAAAAGAGGGGGGGGTTGAGGATTACGAGATACATTCTCAATAAAACGCCGCCGGGCTGTAGTAGTTGCATGGCCAAGACATTAGGAACGCTGAAAACGAAAAAAGGGGAGAGAAAAAGAGGAGAGAGAGAGCGCCAAAACTCGGCCAAACTTTCGTTGCGTTCGAGAAAAAAGCCGGAATTCCCGTGTTTACGAGAATCATGTTAGACAATGAACCCCCTAGAAAAATCCCTGTATATAAAAATTGCAGCATGAATGTCGAACACTCAGCAAAACACAACGAAAAAGTACACTGAACAATCGAAAAAGAAATACGAGCTCTCGCGATGTTCCAGAGGCCTCGCATCGATCGAGGAAAAACGACGGCGCGCGCGATGTTGCGATATCGATCGAAACTCGCAACCGAGCTTCGATTCGCGACGTTTTCAGCTGTCGCGAAGTAATTTTTTATTCGCTCAATCTTCGTTATAAGGTCAGAGATGCTTCTGCATGGAAAAACTTTGTTTTCCCGGCCTTTGTTCTTCTCGATTTGGAGGAAAGGCGACTCGTAGAACCGCTGCATCATCGCGTATCGTAATATCGCGGAGGCAATTGGTAACATGTGACGCCGCTCTGCATATTTTCCAACGCCGCGCAATCGTTCCCGCTTTACTCCAGAAGTGCCCCCGAAGTGTCTCTTACTTTTCCCAACTTCTTTCTTGTTTCTCGACGCAAATGTACCGCTTCGAGAAGTATTTCCACGGAAATCTGCGGTGTTCAACAGGAACAATTGTTTTATGGTATCTCATTTGTCTTGCGAAACAATCATCAATTAAAGACTTCTCTCTTTTTTGTAATTTTGTGTTGTTTTTCAGGATAAATGAGAACGTTGATTACCGTGAAATGCGCATAATTGTTTGCCTGTCGCATGTTAAAAAGAAAGGCATGAACTCATTAATTTTAGCCAACTTTTCCTCCAGAGTCCGAACCGTTGCGCTTTGGTGGTCTGCACTTTGAGGAATTTCGGGTCACGGTATCGCATTTTTTACTGAACTAGAAAGATGAAGAGTTTTCTTCGCAGCATCTTTGACCTTTTACGATTCAATCGCGAAACAAAAGATACACAGCATCATCCCCGAAACGCATAAAACACGAAAACACTGTCAACTTTAACCCTTGTAAACCCTTAGTGACATGTAACTACCGTAGCTTTAAGTTGGGAATCGTGTATGCAATTCTGATTCTTTTTTCATGACTGTACATGTTATTTTTTACTGTGTAAATCGAGAAAAAAAACAGCGAGCCGGGAAATACGCGCAACCCTTCGATTCCGATGACTAATTCGGCCCTTTTTTTCTGCTTTCAGCTGCACAAATTCCACAGCGAGGAAGTAAGTTGGGCTTTTTTTGCTGTTCAAAGTTTGGGGCAATGTTGAGGATAATTATTTTTCCATTTTGTAAACTTTAGCCTGCAAGAGGAAAGACGAGATGGCGAATCAGCCAGAGCACCAGCAGCCCGCCCCCAAGAAACCCCGCCTGGTTTTCACAGACCTTCAGCGCCGTACTCTACAGGCTATTTTTAAAGTGAGTTTTTTGCTACATTTCGCAGTTCCGCGGGAAGATTATCCGGGCTAATTGATTAGGATGTTTTTGAAAATTGGCGGGCGTGCTTATTTTGGCTTAAAAGTGCCGCCATCTTTGAAAAAAGTACAGAAAATCAGTTTTTCAGCTGTAACTCGTGAAGGGTTGGAAATTTTTTTTTATGGTCTCGAGAAAAAACATAGCTTTTTGAATTCTTCGTAAAATACATTTCTTGAGTTTTTTTGTAAATGCGACGGTTTAGCTGGAAATTATTTTTGAAATTGAGGGAATATTTTTTTTATCATTAAGTATTTGATTTTTACTTTTAATGAAGTTCCTAATCAATTGTTTAATCGTGTAATTTAATAACACTTTGAAGCGTCTGGAAAACAATTGGAAATTACCAAATTTATCAAAAGATCGATCAATAAATAAATAAACTCGAACCATTTTATTATTCATTGAAAATAAATTCCACATAATATTGTTTAGAAACATAATTTGGACAGCCAGATCAAAAAAAGTTTTTCTTCCATTTCAAACCGAATTTACGGCTAAACCGTTACACCGAAGAAAAAAATCATTGATGCATATTTTCTAGAGAATTTCATAAGCTGTAATTATTGTAATGAACATGAAAGAAAAATTCCCAACCGTTTCTGAGTTAGAGCTAAAAAGCTGATTTTTCAAATGCTCGACTTTAAATATGTTTTATAAGTCTCTCCAATTTTCAGAAACATCGTAATTGTTCTTTTTATTCGGCATAAATTTGACACATATACGTATGAATTTATGGGGCAAAGAAGTAAAAATTTGCCGAGGTTAAAAACAAAGAACCCAGAGACATTTCCGAATGCAAATAACTGCGCATTCGCGGATAGTTGAATTCTGTCGCGTCAACTGAACGACCAACTATCGATCCGTCTTGAATAATTTCGCTCGCCGTTCTTTACTTATACAGCCATGCACGTTTTTTTCTCTTTTAATGAGAACAAATGATATATTCCAGGAGACGAAAAGGCCATCGAAAGAGATGCAAGTGACGATCGCGCGGCAACTGGGCCTGGAACCAACAACGGTCGGCAACTTTTTCATGAACGCGAGACGTCGTTCCATGGACAAATGGAAAGACGAAGATCCCAAAGCGTTGACGATAGACGAGGGCCAATTATCGCCGACGATCGGCATCAGTCCCCGTCAAGCCGCCGACGTTTTGTGACACACGTCCGACCACGAGGAATACCACGACGAATCTCCCGAGGAGGATTTAACCTTCTCGTAGACAAACACAGCCGAAACGCCGCGACTTCGAAACGAGCATCGCTTTATTATTTATGTATTTCATTGTACTACGATTCAAAGACAAACTAGGTGCCATAATTTTCGTCATTTCGACGATCTAGTCCGCAACGTTCAGGGAATCTTTCCGTTTTTTTTGCTTGCTCTAGTCAAGAATGTTTGTTATGTTTTAGTAATGCGAAGAATGTCGTTTCTTATTTCGCTGCGGAAGGCTAAAGTCAATGATTCGCATTCGTCGCGCCCTCGTTGGTCGAAGAAAGTTGATGAATTTTTAAGACACAGTGATATTTTGTGTACGACCGCTCCAGTGATATATACATATATGTATGGATATATATACACGATAAGTCGTCGTAAACGTGAACTCTTGAAAAAGTCTTGCGACGATTGAAAAGCGAAGAAATATTGTACTTGATAAAGAAAACGTATCAGTGTGAGAGAGACTGAGGATTGCGCCGCGTTGTACATATACGGAGCTTTTAATATTATAAATAAATTGTATAAACGAGATCGAGATGAGAGTACTGTTGACGTTTCGCCTGGGATATTGTATTTTCGTCGAGCCGGTGAAAAATTACGAGGTCGCGGGACTAACGCGACTTGGGCGTTTTTCACTGGCGCCGAAATCTTTCGATTGCGACGTTTTTACACGTGGAACACATGAAGATTTACGAGAGATGAACAAACGCGTATTTTCCGAGTTTTTTATGGCTAAAATTGAAAGTTTTATTTTAATAACTCGAATGGGATAAATGAGCGAATTGTTTGGCAAAATTGAAAGGAAAAAAAATTCTCGGAAATGCATAGCTCATTGAACGTTCAGGCAATCAGTACATTTCATATCAAAGAAACTTTGAGACGCAGTGCTTTTGATAGTTATACATGAAAAGAAAGACATATGATGCCCAAAACCAATGAGAAAAAAAGATGTGTATAAATGCGTCGTACCAAACGCGATCTCTGAGATCGTTGCATTAAGATCATATATAGTACAAAGTAAACATATATTACTGTAACACATTGGATTAATTGTTATAAGCGAAAAACGTACGGTATCACGGCAACGAATTATTAAGTAAAAAAAAGCACAATGAATGTCAAACATGATTAGAATTTTTGAGCCATTTCATGCCGGCAGCGTACGCTTTTCACTCCGATTTCAATCTGTATAATAATTCTGTAAATACAAAATCACCGCGACAAAAGTTCTATTATAAATACAATAATAATTTCTATCGCTAGTTCTAATTATTCGTAACAATGTAATGTTTATCATCGTAACAAAAGTGTTTTTGTTATAACGAGAGACTACAACTAGGACTCGGTAGTTTTAAAATGTGTGCTTGTACATTACATTTATGAGTACGGAGAAATTCATGATAAATTAAGAAAAAAAAAGTTAATATCTATACACGAAGGAGAGACAATATATATGCATGTGACGTATTTCTCGACTACTCCTTCGAGGAATAAAATGTGTAATTGACGAGAAAAGAAATGAAGTCGTGGATATATTTGTATATCGTGGCGGTGCGTGATGAGTCGATTAACGTAATAAATTAAAAAAGTGTAGGCGAGATACAGTGAAAAAAAAAACAGTCTTTTTTCGAGAAAGTCGATTTCTCGTGTATACGTGTGTTTTTATATGCAATGGTAACAACTACTCTATTATTATAGTAAACTTAACGACCGTTAATGCGACGCGGATGTGAGTTAATTGTAACTGTGACCGCATAGAAGATATGATCGCGTGTTCGCTCACACGTTTTCAATTTGTGTGGCTTTTGTTTCTTGTTATTGTATTTATTATTGTTATTATTATCACTATCGAACGAATGCGTCGCGAACACTCCCGAGGGATTTAATTATTAACTTTTAACTAATTTAACATTCGTTTTGTAAAATTTCGTCCGGGATTGATCGACGTTTTTCTTTCGAAAGCTAGTCTGTACATTCCATGTAACTTTTAGTCAACGAATTGTATTGTACATACAAAATTGCAGACTGATTACTTTTTTACGAAGGTTTTAATTTATACGATTCGAATAGGCTTAGGAAATTTCGTTATCTCACGCGTAAACTTATTTGATAACGAGGAAAGTACAAATTATACCGTTAATTTTTTTTACGTGCTTTCGTTTCATTCTCAAGAACAGTACGCGAATCGTGTTTTTTAACTTGTATGGAAGTTTGATTTGTATGATACTTAGATTATTATTATCGACGTTACGAGCGACATTGCGAGAAATTCTATTTTCATTGTCATCCAAGTGCCTAGAAATTCGGGAAAGCATTAATGAAAAAACTAAAAAGCAAAAAAAAAACCGACAAAACACGCAGCAATATGTTACTTTATTTTATTTACCGAATCGTAAGGGGAGGATAAAATCGTACAATGTAATCCTTTAGAGAGCACCGAGTTGAGTGACGTTGCATCAAAAGACAATTCGATAAAATTGGAAATTCACGAAATTCGAACTATGTAATGTAATAGCGACACGATTACTGCGATAAACCTAGATTACAAGAGTAGAAGTACTTAGCGATTCTATAAATTTTCACTTGAAACTCGAACTGAATCAATTAAAAGTCCGGATGCAATAAATGTCCGAGCAGAATTTCGGAACAAATTTAAATGTTATAAAAATGATAAACAACAAAACGAGAATACCAATATTTTTGTCCCTCACATTTTTATTTATCGAGACGAAAATAAAAACCAAACAAAATTTGGTTGTCTCGAAAAACAAGAATGGAAAGGAAAAATTGTGAAGATATTTGGTCGCTTTATGACATTCGGACTTTTAATTGACTGGCGCGTCGAAAGTTTCAATCGGCTTTTTCAAAGGGATAAAGTCAGTTCGTGGGTGCCCCGACGTAATCATAGTTCACACGACAATAAGATATCGATTAGCCACCGAAAAGAACTATGTAACATACGAATTCATTAATGTATTTATAATGCGAGGGTCGTGTCCGACGGTCGTAAGGGATGTAAAATAGGGGGAGAGATTGTGCGAATGCGTATTCGTTAGTTGATAAATTATAACACGATAAAACGTCGAGCGCGGTTAGAGATTGTATAGATATTTAGAGACGAATGAAAGAGCGAGCAAATGCTTAGAAGCCCAATTTAGCGATTCGCACTCGAACCGATTTTCATATCGAACGAAAGCTTACTTCGATACTCTATGATTTATTTAAATATTCCGCGTTGCATAGACTTGCATTATGGTTTCGCAGCGAGAAATTTGCGAGCGCTGGAATCGGATCGCCGATCGAGTCATTTCCCTTTGTAATTAAAGATTTGAGCAATTGGATGCGTTCGACTTTCGCGAGGCATTTTTAGATTCTATATGAAATTGTTGAGATATAATAGAATAGATTTTAAAAAACAACTGGCGATGTCGAGTCGGACGAATCCGTCGATTTTTATTGCTGTAACGATGCCAACGCGATTCGATTCCAGCGAATGTGTAACTATATTTAATAGACACTGACGATGAAAACGTAAACTAATGTTACTACGTTTTACGAAGAGCTTACTGTAGTGGAAGATTATTAAACACGATTTCAGTCGTAAGAAAGATATTGAGTGTAGCACTGACTTACACTTTTGCACCGAGACGTGTGTTGTACCTAATTATAAACATGTAATTAACCTTTTATTACTTAACGATTAAACCTGATTTCATTACGATTACGAGTATCGTTACTTGTGCTTCGTCCTATTTTTACTCGCCATTCACTAATTTTAATCTAACGATGTGATAAGCGAACGAGGTCAAGAGTTCCGAACCTCCTGATTGGGGGAATTGTAAATAGCTTCAGGCGCGTTCATCCGTTATCGGTGAAGTAAATTGTCTTTCAGTTTCAAGAAACCTACGAAATGTTAAGCACGACAATTTCTTCGCGTTTTCTCGCTCGCTTTTCTCGAAAGCGACATGTCCGGCATGCTCATTTTACTTATTTCGCGGATCAAGTTACGGAGAAAAATGGTAAACGCGATGCGCGACGGAGAAATTAATAATTAATAATTTAGTTGTTGAAATTCGTAGGTGAGACGGAAAAAATGAACATGTTCCAAGCCATCAATCACGGTCTTTATTTGTCCATGGAAAAAGATCCAAACACAGGTAGATAAATCATAAAAACTCAAACTTTCGTTTATTTTACATGTGTATATTAATTTTTTGCAACACAGGCATAGAAAGTGCGACATTCCATGCCTGTAGAGCGTGTGCAAAGTGGGCAATTCCCGATCGACGACGAAATTACTTTCTCACACTAGTGCGGGAAAGTAAAAGTATGCTGGAAAATCGATCTTCTCTTTTCAATGCGCGTAGTAGAAAGAGAGGCATTCAACATTCCCGTGCAGGCGAAACTAGCGCCACCAAACGTTGTTAATCACAACTATGGACAAAATGACAGCGTACGCCGATCGTACATTGCCCACGAGACACACGCTCTACAGGCGTATAGAATGTCGCATTCTTTCTATTCCTTCGTTGCAAAAAGTATCGTGTGCTACGAGTGGGGAAACGCTATTGTCGCATCGCGCGATGCCTCACTCGCCTGCGGCTCGTGCGGCAAACTCGCGCTCGCGACAATAGCCATGTTTCCCCACTTGTGGCACAATATACTATTCGTTGGTTTTTTCAATTTTTTGTAAACGAAAAAAGTTTTGTTGAAATATTGTTTAAACAATCAATTTGTTTAAACAAATTCGAAAATTCGGAAATTCAAAAAAAGCAATTTCCAAGATATTGTTATCGATCGGAATACATCATTAATAATTTTCAAATAAGTTGGTTGTTTGAACAATTGAAAATTATCAACACTGAAATTTCAAAATTGTTACACATCGCGAGTGTGATAATTATTTGCGAACGATGGAATTGTTTATAAAAATTAATTGTTTAAATAAATTGATCGTTAAACAAATTGATTGTTTGAACAATTACATCGTTCGAAAATAATTATCACACTTGCAATGTGCAACGATTTTGAAATTTTAGTGTTAATAATTTTTATTTGTTCAAACAATAAACTTATTTGAAAATTATTAATAATGTATCCCGATCGATGACAATATCTTTGAAATTACTTTTTTAGAAGTGTTTTTTTTTCCTCCTGTAAAATTCTATATTTGGTCCTTAGCCCCTTTCGATATTCTGCCCTCCTATTATCTTTGCACTGTCTCGATTAGCGATGGCAAAATGTCAAACTTTTTCTTAATCTCCGAACTCGTGACGAGGAATTGTCCTTCGTCTGTTCTAGGGATTTTGCGGACTTGTCCCCCGGGACGTGAAATGCATTCACAAGGTGAGAGAACTTCTGTCTCCAGCAGCACCCCAACTGCGCTAATTTGTCATTTATGCTTTCAAAAGAATAAATATCCAGATTCCACCGAGTAGATTATTTTTTTCGAAAAAATCAATAGAAAATGCTCCTTGTTGGCAGCATCAATGATCAACAATAATCGTTCAAATATCAATTCGTCTTGTTATTTATTACACACGCATTTTCATACTTCTTAATATGAAATATCTAATCACGGAATCTTCAATTTTAAATCGACCTTCAATCGCAAATGTTAGCGGTTAATAATAACGCTCGATAATTGTTCGAGTATACACGAAATGACGAATGCTTTTATTTACTGGCTCAGCCAAGATACGTGTCTTGCTGTAAGAATTTTTAAAGGAACCTAATTTTTTGATGGTTAGAATGATTTTTTCACATAAATGAAATGTTTTGAGAAAGGCCGATACGCCTGTTGAAGTCTGACAACAATAATATTTCAAGTTTGAATTTAAGAGGCGTCTAAAGGTTCCCTTGGGGTATAGTCCCTGGCGACCATAGAAGTGTTTTTTCTTCCTCCTGTAAAATTCTATATTTGGTCCTTAGCCCCTTTGGGTATTCCGCCCTTCTATTATCTTTGCACTGTCTCTATTAGCGATGACAAAATGTCAAACTTTTTCTTAATCCTGACGACCGATTAGTCGCAGTCGATCATTCTTATAGCCTGAATATTTATAACACGATAATTACTACCTTTAACACACATTTATCTCGTCGGAAGAATGCTCGTTGTTATTTCAGACACCGTTTAAGGTCTCAACCAATCTTTTTGCGAAAAAGATTCGATGAGCGCGTTTTCGACGAAAAACTCGGGAAACTTACCTGGATTTTATTCGCTAACGCGCTTTAGAATAGATCGATTCGATGAGCGAAAAGCGCGGTTCGGACCCTTTTTTCAAAGAATTCGGGTTAAATTGCATCGTCATGCTATTATATGAAATAATCCGCAAACCCAAGGGTGCTGTTTTTGAAGACAATTCGCCACGGTCATCAATACTTGGCATTGTATTCATTCACAAGTTCGTCTGTTTTATAGGGATTTGTAGATTAGCTGAAAATTCCAGTTTTGGAGTCTCCGTTTCAATTGCGGGTAGTTATGGGTTTTTCCAGTACACATTCTTAACTCCTACCCCTATTCCCGAGTTTTTCGTCGAAAACGCGCTCATCGAATCGATCTATTCTAAAGCGCGTTTGCGAATAAAATCCAGGTAAGTTTCCCGAGTTTTTCGTCGAAAACGCGCTCATCGAATCGATCTATTTTGAAGCGCGTTAGCGAATAAAATCCAGGTAAGTTTCCCAAGTTTTTATTTACGTCAGGGTAGTACGTTACTTGACCTCGCACTGTTTATTTTATTGAAAATTTTATTCTAATGATTTAATATTTATACCCTTCTAGTGCGCCTGAAGGGGCCAGGTCGAAATGTATTTTGAATGTTTTTTTATACGTGTATTGCGAGTTTATAAGCACAGCCTCTTCGTGTCAAGGTATGTTGGTTTAGGGATTGCAGTGTGCACTAACTCCGTTTTGAAGATTTTTGTTTTTGTCTGAAAATGAATAGAAAGAGGGTGCATAGCATGAGAATATGCGTGTGGCTCAGAACTACCGGAATTTCCAATCCCGCAATATGATTAATGATCTTGTCATGACCGGCCCAGCGGCGATCGTCAAGTAACCGGAGTTTGTCTGACGTTCGCGTCATGCTGGGACTTGAGTTTTATGAGTCTATTGTTCTAGCTGCCTATAGATTTTGGTCTGTTCGAACGGTTAGTTTTGGGATTTTCCCCAAAAACGTGAGACCTGGAAATTCGAAAAAGGCGGTATAGTCGTAAAATGAGAAAGAAAGGGGCAGCGCGAGAGATTATGTGGATCCCTATTTCGTGAACAGATGTCAAATCGATTATCGATTCATCATATGCGAGCGAGTTGTCACAAAAGCTGTCTCAAATATTAAACGGTTCCAGTTTACCCTTTTAATTGGTTTAAAAAACAGCGCTCGGTTATGCTTTAAGTATAGCTACTTGGGGAATACCTAGATCTTGGGTCAACATTTGTATTCTCTTAATCTATTCATTTCTGTATTATTTATGGTCCTCCAGGAAATATGAAAATGTCAGGACAAGAAAAGCTTTTGTACGTTTCTCCCTCTACCTTTCTTGCCTTTTCCATTAAGATCACCTGTTTTCGGAGGCCTATATATACTCAAAAATAAAATCCCACTTTTCAGTTGCTCTTCGAACGTCCGAATTCAGTAGATACCGAAATGGCAAATAATATAAAATTCGCAACCATATGTATCGGGGCTAATCACACGCCGTTGCATGTAGAAGTGAAAAAAATTTTAAATTTTAATCCGAAGCATGAAAACGATTTCAATGATTCCGTGAGATATCATGTTCACTTAAAGAAAAATGTCGTCCTTCGTGGATTCATCAGATGTTTAGGAAGTAAGTCGAGAAAAAGGTGACGTTCGAACATTATATTTGAAATAATTAAATATGCGTTTCTTTCTTTTGCAGAAGACGAGAAGACCGTTATTGAAAAATGGAATCATCGAGGAAAACGGTTACGATTCCCCAGTGCAAAGATGACGAGGGACAAGTCCTTCGATAAGACGAAGAAAGCGACATCTGCGAAACGAAAAAAGCAAGAAATTGAACGGAGAGCCGACGAGGTCGGAGTCGGTTTTCTTAGAGATTATACAGAAAATGGGCCACTTTTTCAGGTAAATTCCAAAAAATGTAGTCTTACAGTAAAGTATGTCGTATTTATGAACCGTACATTTTACAGGACGAAGCGGACGAAGTTCCGGCGAATCGTGTGGAAAGAATTGCAGAGGGCAATCACAGGGATGAGGCTCACGAAGAAAATCTCGATCGGGAAGACGCTGAGGACGGAACTCGAAATAACTTGGAGCGTGCTGTCGCAGACCCAGACGATGCAACCCGGGTACAAGTTGAAGCCGGGGTACATCTTGGAGCCGGAGAACAAGCGCCAGAGGCTCAGTTTCCTCCTGAAGATGAAGTGGATAATGAAATGGATAATGAAATCGGATTCCTGGATCGAAGAAATGGACAGGTAATAATTGCCCAAATTTTGAATTTTTACTCGTGTTTTAATTAATTAATTGTTTGAATGCTCAATCTTTCTTGGAACAGGTGCACTCGGGACATGGCCATTTTATATCGATTCCGGACTGGGTCGTCATTGAAAGATACCGATCCCACGCGCGATTCATCAAGGGAATTTTACGAGCACTATCGGAACCGGAGGACCTAGCTAATCGATGCCTTGATGTTGCCAGGTCTGGACAACGCTTACCGGGAAGGTCGCCTCGAAGAGTCTTGACGCCGTATAAAGTTCAAATAACAAGACGTAAGCAACGGCATTTTTTAAAACCCGGAAAATATGTTTGAAATTCATTATCCTCCCGTGAACTTTGTTGCAGAATGCTATCGTCATCGCCTCTCGCGAAACATTGTCGACGAAATGGATCTTGAGAGACGGATGTTAGGTTTTCGACGTCTCGTTACCGAGGCCATAAATGAAACAGCGCGAAAAGTAGCCGCTCAAGTAGCTGAAAACCTAGGGGTTCCTTGTCCCTAGGAGAAACGATGGAGTTCGTCGACGACTAGATTTAGAATAAAAAAAAAACATCAGGTCATCAATTAATGTATTTTGTACGTGAAATTAGAATAAAAAATTGTATTAAAATGTAAAATTGTTATTTGTTTGGTTCGATCGACCTCAAATCTTTGTTTCATTATGAATCATATTGAAATTGAAGCGCACGCTATTCTAAATTTTCT
>JABFQM010002765.1:0-13859 GCA_022816865.1 Zelostemma sp. ZL-2020
GTCATATCTAGTAACTGCTTTTCTACACGGTTGTCAACTGTAATTAATTCATGATTTGGAAGGCAAAGATATTTAAAACTTTTTCCGAATAGTGATTTAACCGATGTGTATGGTTGAGGTTACTAACTACAAGAAAATTTCACAAAATATGTCATTGTGTTTTACTAATGTATTCCAGTCATTTTTACTAGCTGCTTTGCTTCACGGAAGGCTCCAGGCCTTAGTTCAGGTTTCGATAGGCAAACCCAATCTAAGCTTTTTCTGTCAAATTATTTAGTGAATGACTTTGGTTGAGGTTTCTAACTACCAGAGGAGTTTACAAAATACTTTTTTGTGATTCACCAATGTATTCCAGTCATTTTCAATAGCTGCTTCGCGTCATGGAAGGCTCCAGGCCTTAGTTCAGGTTTCGATACGCAAACCTAATCTAAGCTTTTTCTGTCGAACTGTTCAGTGAATGAGAGTGGATGAGGTTCCTGAAGACCAGAGAAGTTCACAAAATACTTTATTGTGACCCACCAATGTTTTCCAGTCATTTTTAATAGCTGCTTTGCGTCATGGAAGGCTCCATGCCTTAGTTCAGGTTTAGATAGGCAAACCTAATATAAGATTTCTTGTCAAATTATTAAGTGAATGACTTTGGTAGAGGTTTCTAACTACCAGAGGAGTTTACAAAATACTCTTTTGTGATCAACCAATGTATTCCAGTCATTTTTAATAGCTGCTTTGCGTCATGGAAGGCTCCAGGCCTTAGTTCAGGTTTTGATAGGCAAACCTAATCTAAGCTTTTTCTGTCAAATTATTGAGTGAATAAGAATGGATGAGGTTTCTGAAGACCAGAAAAGTTCACAAAAAAATTTATTGTGACCCACCAATGTATTCCAGTCATTTTTTATAGCTGCTTCGCGTCATGGAAGGCTCCAGGCCTTAGTTCAGGTTTTGATAGGCAAACCTAATCTAGGCTATTTCTGTCGAATTATTTAGTGAATGACTTTGGTTGAGGTTTCTAAGTACGAGAGGAGTTTACAAAATACTTTTTTGTGATTCACCAATGTATTCCAGTCATTTTTAATAGCTCCTTTGCGTCATGGAAGGCTCCAGGCCATAGTTCAGGTTTCGATACGCAAACCTAATCTAAGCTTTTTCTGTCAAATTATTCAGTGAATGAGTATGGTCGAGGTTTCTAACTACCAGAGGAGATCATAGATCACTTCATTGTGTTTGACCAATGTATTCTGGTCATTTTTAATAGCTGCTTTGCGTCATGGAAGGCTCCAAGCCTTAGTTCAGGTTTTGATGGGCAAACCTAATCTAAGCTTTTTCTGTCGAATTATTTAATGAATGAGTATGGTTGAGGTTCCTGACTACCAGAGGAGTTCATCGATCACTTCATCGTGTTTTGACAATGTATTCCAGTCATTTTTGATAGCTGCTTTGCGTCATGGAAGGCTCCAGGCCTTAGTTCAGGTTTTGATAGGCAAACCTAATGTAAGCTTTTTCTGTCAAATTATTTAGTGAATGACTTTGGTTGAGGTTTCTAACTACCAGAGGAGTTCAGAAATTCTTTATTCTGACCCACCAAAGTATTCCAGTCATTTTTAATAACTGCTTTGCGTCACGGAAGGCTCCAGGCCTTAGTTCAGGTTTTGATAAGAAAACCTAATCTAAGCTTTTTCTGTCAAATTATTTAGTGAATAACTTTGGTTGAGGTTTCTAACTACCAGAGGAGTCTACAAAATACTTTTTTGTGATTCACCAATGTATTCCAGTCATTTTCAATAGCTGCTTCGATTCATGGAAGTCTCCAGGCCTTACTTCAGGTTTTGATAGGCAAACCTAATCTAAGCTTTATCTGTCGGATTATTTAGTGAATGAGTATGGTTGAGGTTTCTGACTACCAGAGGAGTTCATGAATCACTTCATTGTGTTTTAACAATGTATTCCAGTCATTTTAAATAGCTGCTTTGCGTCATGGAAGGCTTCAGGCATAGTTCAGGTTTTGATAGGCAAACCTAATCTAAGCTTTTTCTGTCGAATTTCGTAGTGAATTAGTATGGTTGAGGTTTCTGACTACCAGAGGAGTTTATAAATCACTTTATTGTGTTTTAATAATGTATTTCAGTCATTTCTAATAGCTGCTTTGCGTCATGGCAGGTTCCAGGCCTTAGTTCAGGTTCCGATACGCAAACCTTATCTAAGCTTTTTCTGTCGAATTATTTGGTGAATGAGTATGGTTGAGGCTTGTCACTACCAGAGGAGTTTACAAAATACTTTTTTGTGATTCACCAATGTATTCCAGTCATTTTCAATAGCTGCTTTGCGTCATAGAAGGCTCCAGGCCTTAGTTCAGGTTTCGATACGCAAACCTAATCTAAGCTTTTTCTGTCAAATTATATAGTGAATGACTTTGGTTGAGGTTTCTAACTACCAGAGGAGTTCATAAATCACTTTATCGTGTTTTAACAATATATTCCAGTCATTTTTAATAGCTGTTTTGCGTCATCGAAGGCTCCAGGCCTTAGTTCAGGTTTCGATACGCAAACCTAATCTAAGCTTCTTCTGTCGAATTATTTAGTGAATGAGTAGGGTTGAGGTTTCTAACTACCAGAGGAGTTCACGAAATACTTTATTGTGACCCAAAAATGTATTCCAGTCATTTTTAATAGCTGCTTTTTGTCATGGAAGGCTCCAGGCCTTAGTTCAGGGTTTGATAGGCAAACCTAATCTAATCTTTTTCTGTCAAACTATTTGGTGAATGACTTTGGTTACGGTTTCTAACTACCAGAGGAGTTTACAAAATACTTTTTCGTGATTCACCAATGTATTCCAGTCATTTTTAATAGCTGCTTTGCGTCATGGAAGGCTCCAGGCCTTAGTTCAGGTTTCGATACGCAAACGTAATTTAAGCTTTTTCTGTTGAATTATTGAGTAAATAGCAATGGATGAGGTTTATAAAGGCCAGAGGAGTTCACAAAATACTTTATTGTGCACCACCGATGTATTTCAGTCATTTTTAATAGCTGCTTTACGTCATGGAAAGCTCCAGGCCTCAGTTCAGGTTTTGATAGACAAAGCTAATCTAAGCCTTTTCTAACGAATTATTTAATGAATAAGTATGCTCAAGGTTTCTTACTACCAGAGGAGCTTGAATGAAACTTTATTGTATTTCATGGATTTATTTAAGTCATTCTGTTGAGCTGCTTTGCGTTATAGCAGGCTCCAGGCCTTTGTTCAGGTTTTTATAGGCAAACCTAATCTAAGCCTTTTCTGTCGAATTATTAAGTAAATGAGAATGGATGAGGTTTCTGAAGACCAGAGGAGTTCAAAAAATACTTTATTGTGACCCACTAATGTATTCCAGTCATTTTTAATAGCTGCTTTGCGTCATGGAAGGCTCCAGGCCTTAGTTCAGTTTTCGATACGCAAACAAAATCTAAGCTTTTTCTGTCGAGTTATTCAGTGAATGAGTATGGTTAAGGTTTCTGACTACCAGAGGAGTCCATAAATCACTTTATTGTGTTTTACCAATGTATTCCAGTCATTTTTAATAGCTGCTTTGCGTCATGGAAGGCTCCAGGCCTTAGTTCAGGTTTCGATACGCAAATCTAATATAAGCTTTTTCTGTCGAATTATTGAGTGAATAGCAATGGATGAGGTTTCTAAAGACCAGAGGAGTTTACAAAATACTTTATTGTGACCCACCAATGTATTTCAGTCATTTTTATTAGCTGCTTCACGTCATGGAAAACTCCAGGCTTCAGTTCAGGTTTTGATAGGAAAACCTAATCTAAGCCTTTTCTAACGAATTAATTAATGAATGAGTATGCTTAAGGTTCCTTACTACCAGAGGAGCTTAAATAAAACTTTATTGTATTTCACGGATGTATTCAAGTCATTTCGTTTAGCTGCTTAGCGTCATGGCAGGCTCCGTGCCTTAGTTCAGGTTTTTATAGGCAAACCTAATCTGAGCTTTTTCTGTCGAATTATTGAGTGAATTAGAACGAATGAGGTTTCTGAAGACCAGAGGAGTTCACAAAATACTTTATTGTGACCCACCAATGTATTCCAGTCATTTTTAATAGCTGCTTTGCGTCATGGAAGGCTCCAGGCCTTAGTTCAGGTTTCGATACGCAAACGTAATCTAAGCTTTTTCTGTCGAATTATTCAGTGAATGAGTATGGTTAAGGTTTCCGACTACCAGAGGAGTCCATAAATCACTTCATTGTGTTTCACCAATGTATACCAGTCATTTTTAAAAGCTGCTTTGCGTCATGGAAGGCTCCAGGCCTTAGTTCAGATTTCGATACGCAAACCTAATCTAAGCTTTTTCTGTGAAATTATTCAGTAAATGACTTTGGTTGAGGTTTCTTTCTACCAGAGGAGTTCACAAAATACTTTATTGTGACCCACTAATTTATTCCAGTAATTTTCAATAGCTGCTTTGCGTCACGGAAGGCTCCAGGCCTTAGTTCAGGTTTTGATAGGCAAACCTAATCTAAACTTTTCCTGTCAAATTATTTAGTGAATGACTTTGGTTGAGGTTTCTAACTACCAGAGGACTTTTCAAAATACTTTGTTGTGATTCACCAATGTGTTTCAGTCATTTTTCATAGCTGCTTTGCGTCATGGAAGGCTCCAGGCCTTAGTTCAGGTTTCGATACGCAAACCTAATCTAAGCTTTTGCTGTCGAATTATTTAGTGAATGAGTTAGTTTGAGGTTTCTGATTACTACAGGATTTCATAAATCACTTCATTGTGTTTTAACATTGTATTCCAGTCATTTATATTAGTAGCTTTGCGTCATGGAAAGCTCCAGGCCTTAGTTCAGGTTTTGATAGGCAATTCTAATCTAAGCTTTTTCTGTCAAATTATTTGGTGAATGACTTTGGTTGAGGTTTCTAACTACCAGAGGAGTTTACATAATACTTTTTTGTGATTCACTTATGTATTCCAATCATTTTTAATAGCTGCTATGCGTCATGGAAGGCTCCAGGCCTCAGTTCAGGTTTTGATAGGCAAACATAATCTAAGCTTTTCTGTCGAATTATTTAGTGAATAAGTATGGTTAAGGTTTCTGACTACCAGAAGAGTTCATGAATCACTTTATCGTGTTTGACCAATGTATTCCAGTCATTTTTATTAGCTGCTATGCGTCATGGAAGGCTCCAGGCTTTAGTTCAGGTTTTGATAGGCAAACCTAATCTAAGCTTTTTCTGTCAAATTATTCAGTGAATAACTTTGGTTGTGGTTTCTAACTACCAGAGGAGTTTACAAAATACTTTTCTGTGATCAACCAATGTATTGCAGTCATTTTAAATAGCTGCTCTGCGTCATGGAAGGCTCCAGGCCTTAGTTCAGGTTTTGATAGGCGAATCTAATCTAAGCTTTTTCTGTCGAATTATTTAGTGAATGACTTTGGTTGGCGTTTCTAACTACCAGGGGAGTTTACAAAATACTTTTTTGTAATTCACCAATGTATTCCAGTCATTTTTAATAGCTGCTTCGCGTCATGGAAGGCTCCAGGCCGTAGTTCACGTTTTGATAGGCAAACAGAACCTGACCTTTTTCTGTCGAATTATTGAATGAATGAGAATGGATGAGGTTTCTAAAGACCAGAGGAGTTTACGAAATACTTTATCGTGACCCACCAATGTATTCCAGTCATTTTTAATAGCTGCATTGCGTCATGTAAGGCTCCAGGCCTTAGTTCAGATTTTGATAGGCAAACCTAATCTAAGCTTTTTCTGTCGAATTATCTAGTGAATGACTTTGGTTGGGGTTTCTAAATGCCAGAGGGGTTCACAAAATACTTCATTGTGTTCCACCAATGTATTCTAGTCATTTTTAATAGCTGCTTCGCGTCATGGAAGGCTCCAGGCCTAAGTTCAGGTTTTGATAGGTGAACCTAATCTAAGCTTTTGCTGTCGAATTATTTAGTGAACGAGTATGGTTGAAGTTTCTGACTACCAGAGGAGTTCATGTATCACTTCATTGTGTTTTAACAATGTATTCCAGTCATTTTTGATAGCTGCTTTTCGTCATGGAAGGCTCCAGGCCTTAGTTCAGGTTTTGATAGGCAAACCTAATCTAAGCTTTTTCTCCCAAATTATTTAGTCAATGCCTTTGGTTGAGGTTTCTTACTACCAGACGAGTTCACAGAATACTTTTTTGTGATCAACCAATGTATTTCAATCATTTTCAATAGCTGCTTTGCGTCATGGAAGGCTCCAGGCCTTAGTTCAGGTTTTGATAGGCAAACCTAATCTAAGCTTTTTCTGTCAAATTATTTAGGGAATGACTTTGGTTGAGGTTTCTGAATACCAGAGAGGTTTACAAAATACTTCATTGTGTTCCACCAATGTATTCCGGTCATTTTCAATAGCTGCTTATCGTCATGGAAGGCTCCAGGCCTTAGTTCAGGTTTTGATAGGCAAACCTAATCTAAGCTTTTTCTGTCGAATTATGTAGTGAATGACTTTGGTTGAGTTTTCTGAATACCAGAGAGGTTTACAAAATACTTCATCGTGTTCCACCAATGTATTCCGGTCATTTTCAATAGCTGCTTATCGTCATGGAAGGCTCCAGGCCTAAGTTCAGGTTTTGATAGGCAAACCTAATCTAAGCTTTTTCTGTCGAATTAATAAGTGAATGAGTATTGGTGAGGTTTCTGACTACCTTAGGAGTTTATGTATTACTTCATTGTGTTTCAACAATGTATTCTATTAATTTTTAATACCTGCTTCGCATCATGGAAGGCTCCAGGCCTTAGTTCAGGTTTCGATACGCAAACCTAATCTAAGGTTTTTCTGTCGAATTATTGAGTGAATAAGAATGGATGAGTTTCCCAAAGACTAGAGGAGTTCACAAAATACTGTATTGTGACCCACTAATGTATTCCAGTTAGTTTCAATAGCTGCTTTGCGTTATGGAAGGGTCCAGGCCTTAGTTCAGGTTTTGATAAGCAAACCTAATCTAAGCTTTTTCTGTCGAATTATTTAGTGAATAAGTATGGTTGAGGTTTCTGACTACCAGGGAGTTCAAAAAATTCTTTTTTGTGATCAACCAAAGTATTCCAGTTATTTTTAATAGCTGCTTTGCGTCATGAAAGGCTCCAGGCCTTAGTTCAGGTTTTGATAGGCAAACCTAATTTAAGCTTTTTCTGTCAAATGATTTAGTGAATGAGTATGGTTGAGGTTTGTGACTACCAGGGAGTTCAAAAAATACTTGTTTGTTATTCACCAATGTATCCCAGTCATTTTTAATAGCTGCTTTGCGTCATGAAAGGCTCTAGGCCTTAGTTCAGGTTTCGATACGCAAACCTAATCTAAGCTTTCTCTGTCACATTATTGAGTGAATAAGAATGGATGAGGTTTCTAAAGACCAGAGGAGTTTACAGAATACTTCACTGCGACCCACCAATGTATTCCGGTCATTTTTATTAGCTGCTTTGCGTCATGGAAAGCTCCAGGCCTTAGTTCAGGTTTTGATAGGCAATTCTAATCTAAGCTTTTTCGGTCAAATTATTTAGTGAATGACTTTGGTTGAGGTTTCTAACTACCAAAGAAGTTTACATGATACTTTTTCGTGATTCATCAATGTATTCCAGTCATTTTCAATAGCTGCTATGCGACATGGAAGGCTCAAGGCCTTAGTTCAGGTTTCGATACGCAAACCTAATCTAAGCTTTTTCTGTCGAATTATTGAGTGAATAATAATGGATAAGGTTTCTAAAGAGAAGAGGAGTTCACAAAATACTTTATTGTGACCCACCGATGTATTCCAGTCATTTTTCATAGCTGCTTTGCGTCATGGAAGGCTCCAGGCCTTAGTTCAGGTTCTGATAGGCAAACCTAATCTAAGCTTTTTCTGTCGAATTATTTAGTGGATGACTTCGGATGAGGTTTTTAACTACCAGAAAAGTTTACAAAATAATTTTTTGTGATTTATCAATGTATCCCAGTCATTTTTAATAGCTGCTTTGCGTCATGGAAGGCTCCAGGCCTTAGTTCAGGTTTCGATACGCAAATCTAATCTAAGATTTTTCTATCGAATTATTGAGTGAATTAGAATGGATGACGTTTCTAAAGACCAGAGAAGTTCACCAAATACTTTAACGTGACCCACCAATGTATTCAAGTCATTTTCAATATCTGCTTCGCGTCATGGAAGGCTCCAGGCCTTAGTTCAGGTTGTGATAGGCAAACCTAATCTAAGCTTTTTTTGTCAAATTATTTAGTGAATGACTTTGGTTAAGGTTTGTAACTACCAGAGGAGTTTACAAAATACTTTTTTGTGATTCACCAATGTATTCCAGTCATTTTTAATAGCTGCCTTGCGTCATGGAAGGCTCCAGGCCTTAGTTCAGGTTTCGATACGCAAACATAATCTGAGCTTTTTCTGTCAAATTATTTAGTGAATGACTTTGGTTAAGGTTTCTAACTACCAGAGGAGTTTACAAAATACTTTTTTGTGATCAACCAATGTATTCCAGTCATTTCTGGTAGCTGCTTCGCGTCATGGAAGGCTCCAGGCCTAAGTTCAGGTTTTGATCGGCAAACCTAATCTAAGCTTTTTCTGTCGAATTATTTAGTGAACGAGTATGGTTGAGGTTTCTGACTACCAGAGGAGTTTATGTATCACTTTGTTGTGTTTTAACAATGTATTGCAGTCATTTTTATTAGCTGCTTTGCGTCATGGAAGGCTCCAGGCCTTGGTTCAGGTTTTGATAGGCAAACCTAATCTAAGCTTTTTCTGTCGAATTATTCAGTGAATGAGTATGGTTGAGGTTTCTAAAGACAATAGGAGTTCACAAAATACTTTATTGTGACCCACCAATTTATTAAAGTCATTTCTAATAGCTGCTTTGCGTCATGGAAGGCTCCAGGCTTTAGTTCAGGGTTAGATAGGCAAACCTAATCCAAGCTTTTTCTGTCAAATTATTTGGTGAATGACTTTGGTTGAGGTTTTCTAACTACCAGAGGAGTTCTGAATACTTTTTCGTGATCAGCCAATGTATTCCAGTCATTTTAAATAGCTGCTTTGCGTCATGGAAGGCTCCAGGCCTTAGTTCAGGATTTGATAAGCTAATCTAATCTAAGCTTTTTCTGTCGAATTATTTAGTGAATGACTTCGGTTGGGGTTTCCAAATACCAGAGGGGTTTACAAAATACTTCATTGGGTTCCACCAATGTATTCCGGTCATTTTTAATAGCTGCTTTGCGTCATGGAAGGCTCCAGGCCTTAGTCCAGGTTCTGATAGGCAAACCTAATCTAAGCTTTTTCTGTCAAATTATTTAGTGAATGACTTTGGATGAGGTATCTAACTACCGGAGGAGTTTACAAAATACTTGTTTGTGATCAACCAATGTATTCCAGTTATTTTTAATAGCTGCTTTCCGTCATGGAAGGCCTAAGGCCTAAGTTCAGGTTTTGATAGGCAAACCTAATCTAAGCTTTTTCTGTCGAATTATTAAGTGAATGAGTATTGGTGAGGTTTCTGACTACCAGAGGCGTTCATGTATTACTTCATCGTGTTCCAACAATGTATTCCAGTCATTTTCAATTGCTGCTTTGCGTCATGGAAGGCTCCAGGCCTTAGTTCAGGTTTTGATAGGCAAACCTAATCTAAGCTTTTTCTGTCGAATTATTCAGTGAATGACTTTGGTTGAGGTTTCTGACTACCAGAGGAGTTCATTTATCACTTCATTGTGTTTTAACAATGTATTCCAGTCATTTTTAAAAGCTGTTCTGCGTCATGGAAGGCTCCAGGACTTAGTTCAGGTTTCGATACCCGAACCTAATCTAAGCTTTTTCTGTCGAAGTATTGAGTAAATGAGAATGGATGAGGTTCCCAAAGACCAGAGGGGTTTACAAAATTTTTTATTGTGACCCATCAATGTATTCCAGTCATTTTTAATAGCTGCTTTGCGTTACGGAAGGCTCCGGGCCTTAGTTCAGCTTTTGATAGGCAAACCTAATCTAAGCTTTTTCTGTCGAATTAATTAGTGAATGACTTTGGTTGAGATTTCTAACTAACAGAGGAGTTCACAAATTACTTTTTTGTGATTCATTTTCAATAGCTGCTTTGCGTCATGGAAGGCTCCAGGCCTTAGTTCAGGTTTCGATACGCAAACCTAATCTAAGCTTTTTCTGTCGAATTATTTGGTGAATGACTTTGGTTGGGGTTTCTGAATACCAGAGGTGTTACAAAATACTTCATCGTGTTCCACCAATGTATTCCAGTCATTTTTAATAGCTGCTTTGCGTCATTGAAGGCTCCAGGCCTTAGTTCAGGTTTTGATAGGCAAACCTAATCTAAGCTTTTTCTGTCAAATTATTTAGTGAATGACTTTGGTTGAGGTTTCTAACTACCAGAGGAGTCCATAAATCACTTCATTGTGTTTTAACAATGTATTCCAGTCATTTTCAATAGCTGCGTTGCGTCATGGAAGGCTCCAGGCCTTAGTTCAGGTTTTGATAGGCAAACCTAATCTAAGCTTTATCTGTCAAATTATTTAGTTAATGAGTATGGTTGAGGTTTCTAACTACAAGAGAAGATCACAACATACTTAATTGTGACTCACCAATGGATTCCAGAGATGTTAATAGCTGCTTTGCGTCATGGAAGGCTCCAGGCCTTAGTTCAGGTTTTGATAGGCAAACCTAATCTAAGTTTTTTCTGTCGAATTATTTAGCGAATGAGTAAGGTTGAGGTTACTGACTACCAGAGGAGTTCATGAATCACTTCATTGTTTTTTTACAATGCATTCCAGTCATTTTTAATAGCTGCTTCGCTTCATGGAAGGCTCTAGGCCTTTGTTCATGTTTCGATACGCAAACCTAATCTAAGCTTTTTCTGTCGAATTATTTAGTGAATGAGTATGGTTGAGGTTTTTGACTACCAGAGGAGTTCACAAAATACTTTATTGTGACCCACCAATGTATTCCAGTCATTTTTAATAGCTGCTTTGCTTCACGGGAGGCTCCAGGCCTCAGTTCAGGTTTAAATAGGCAAACCTAATCTAAGCTTTTTTTGTCGAATTATTTAGTGAATGAGTATGGTTCAGGTTTCTGACTACCAGGGGAGTTTACAAAATACTTTTTTGTGATTCACTGATGTATTCCATTGATTTTTAATAGCTGCTTTGCGTCATGGAAGGCTCCAGGCCTTAGTTCAGGTTCCGACACGCAAACCTAATCTAAGCTTTTTTTGTCGAATTATTGAGTGAATGAGAATGAATGAGGTTTCTAAAGACCAGAGCAGTTTACAGAATACTTTTTTGTGATCAACCAATGTATTCCAGTCATTTTTAATAGCTGCTTTGCGTCATGGAGAGCTCCAGGCCTTAGTTCAGGTTTCGATAAGCAAAGCTAATCTGAGCGTTTTCTTTCGAATTATTTGGTGAATGAGTGTGGTTGAGGTTTCTAACTACCAGAGGAGTTTACAAAATACTTTATTGTGACCTACTAATGTATTTCATTCATTTTGAATAGCTGCTTTGCGTCATGGAAGGCTCCAGGCCTTTGGTCAGGTTGTGAAATGCAAACCTAATCTAAGTTTTTTCTGTCAAATTATTTAGTGAATGACTTTGGTTGAGGTTTCTAACTACCAAAGGAGTTTACTCAATACTTTTTTGTGATTCACTCACGTATTCCAGTCATTTTTAATAGCTGCTTTGCGTCATGGAAGGCTCCTGGCCTTAGTTCAGGTTTCGATACGCAAAGCTAATCTAAGCTTTTTCTGTCGAATTATTGAGTGAATGAGAATGAATAAGGTGTCTAACGACGGAAGAATTTCAAAAAATACTTTATCGTGACCCACCAATGTATTCCAGTCATTTTCAATAGCTGCTTTGCGTCATGGAAGGCTCCAGGCCTTAGTTCAGGTTTTGATAGGCAAACCTAATCTAAGCTTATTCAGTCGAATTATTTAGTGAATGAGTTTGGTTGAAGTTTCTGACTACCAGAGGAGTTTATAGATCACTTCATTGTGTTTTACCAATGTATTCCAGTCATTTTTAATAGCTGCTTTGCGTCATGGAAGGCTCCAGGCCTTAGTTCAGGTTTTGATAGGCAAACCTAATCTAAGCTTTTTCTGTCGATTTATTGAGTGAAAGAGAATGGATGAGGTTCCTAAAGACGAGAGAAGTTCACAAAATACTTTATTGTGACCAGCTAATGTATTTCAGTCATTTTTAATAGCTGCTTTGCGTCATGGAAGGCTTCAGGCCTTAGTTCAGGTTTGGATAGGCAAACCTAATCTAAGCTTTTTCTGTCGAATTACTTAGTCAATGAGTATGGTTGAGGTTTTTCACTACCAGAGGAGTTCACAACCAATTGTATTGGGTTCCACCAATGAATTACAGTCATTTCATATAGCTGCTTCGCGTCATGAAAGGCTCCAGGCCTTAGTTCAGGTTTTGATAGGCAAACCCAATCTAAGCTTTTACTGTCGAATTATTCAGTGAATGAGTATGGTTGAGGTTTCTAACTACCAGAGGAGTTCACAACTCATTTCATAGGGTTCCACCAATGTATTCCAGTCATTTTTGATAGCTGCTCTGCGTAATGAAAGGCTCCAGGCCTGAGTTCAGGTTTTGATGGGCGAACCTAATCTAAGCTTTTTCTGTCGAATTATCTAGTGAATGAGTATGGTTGAGGTTCCTAACTACCAGAGGAGTTCAGTACTTATTCTATTTTGTTCCACCAATGTATTCCAGTCATTTTCCATAGCTGCTTTGGGTCATGGAAGGCCCCAGCCCTCAGTTCAGGTTTTGATAGGCTAAACTAGTCTAAGCTTTTTCTGTCCAATTATTCAGCGAATGAGTATGGCTGATGTTTTTAACTACCAGAGGAGTTTACAAAATACTTAATTGTGTTCCACCAATGTATTGCAGTCATTTTTGATAGCTGCTTTGCGTCATGGAAGGCTCCAGGCCTTAGTTAAGGTTTTGATGGGCAAACCTAATCTAAGCTTTTTCTGTCGAATTATTCTGTGAATGAGTATGTTTGAGGTTTCTAACTACCAGAGGAGTTCACAACTTCTATTATTGTGTTCCACCAATGTATTCTAGCCATTTTTCATAACTGCTTTGCTCCATGGTAGGCTCCAGCCCTTAATTCAGGTTTTGATAAGCTAACCTGATCTAAGCTTTTTCTGTCGAATTATTTAGCGAATAAGTATGGTTAAGAATCCTAACTACCAGAGGATTCCACAAACTACTTAATTGTGTTCCTCCAATGTTTTCCAGTCATTTTTAGTAGCTGTTCTGCGTCATGGAAGGCGCCAGGGATAAGTTCAGGTTTTGATCGGCAAACCTAATCTAAGCTTTTTCTGTCGATTTATTTAGTGTATGAGTATGGTTGAGGTTTCTAACTACCAGAAGAGTTCACAACCTGTTTTATTGTGTACCTCAAATGTATTCCAGTCATATCTAATAGCTGCTTTGCGTCATGGAAGGCTCAAGGCCTTAGTTCAGGGTTTGATAGGCAAACCTTATCTAAGGTTTGTATGTCGAATTATTTAGTGAATGACTTTGGGTGAGGTTTCTAACTACCAAAGGTGTTGACAAAATACTTTTTCGTGTTCCACTAATGTATTCCAGTCATTTTCATTAGCTGCTTCGCGTCATGGAAGGCTCCAAGCCTTAGTTCAGGTTTCGATAGGCAAACCTAATCTAAGGTTACTCTGTCGAATTATTCAGTGAATAAGTATGTTCGAGGTTTCTAACTACCAGAGGAGTTCACAACTCATTTTATTGTGTTCCACCAATGTATTTTAGTCATGTGTCATTGCTGCTTTGCGTCATGGAAGGCTCCAGCCCTTAATTCAGGTTTTGATCTCCACCCCCCCCCCCCCC
>JABFQM010002766.1:0-13854 GCA_022816865.1 Zelostemma sp. ZL-2020
ATTGTACGGTAAAAGACACTGCGCGAATTTCATCCTCGACGGCTTCGCCACCGACTCCACGACGTTCCCGAACTGGTGGAAATCATCCCTGTGTTTCTTATCGTTGGGCCTGGCGATAATGTCGATCACAGTTTTCGCCGCCTTTTTAGGAAGCTGCGTCCAAAGTGTCGGAAGAAAAAGCATCTTCAACCTGGCCGGATTGGCCCAAGCAATAGCTGGTAAACAAAAAGTAAAAACTAAAATTTCGTAACGAAAATACATTGAAATGGAGTCGAAATGTTCCAGGTGTTTTGTATGTTCTCGGGATGATCCTGTACCTCGCTGGTTGGGGCGCGGAGAGAGTAAAAAGACTCTGCGGTCCAGATTCCGACGCATTTTACTTCGGGGATTGCAGCCTGGGTAAAAAAATTGAATGAAAAGAGATTGATAAAAAAATTAATGAAAATGTTAAAATGTTTCAGGCTGGGCGTTTTACAGCGCATGCATCGGGGTGATTTTGACTTTCGTGTGTTCCACGCTGAGCAACGAAGCTGAGAAATCGACGGCCAGCGACGAGGTCCAGGACAAGATCAACGAAGGAAAAACGCTCATCTGCCTCCCCTGACACGTCAAAGACTAATCCTTAATTACTTAATGTATATAAATAATGATAAATGTAGAAACGTCGAACAATATTTTGTATTTTCATAATTGTCATGTTTAACGGAAAATATATCGGTGTAAAATGGATCGAACGAAAGAGCGTACGCGTGAATAAATATCAACGTCTACAGTTTATTTATGTACACATTTCATCAACATTCATCAGAGAGTACATAATTGTGACATCGCCAAAATATCACAGTGAGCACGTCACGCGAGATATCAGCTTTTGACTCGCGCTAAAAAAATCAAATCGGTCACAAACTAGATCTCCCCGATGGCGTCGAAACAGTGCTTGCCAATAAATAATTCACGAATAAATATATAAATAATTCGACAATGAAAGTACCGATGAAGATCGCTTGAATTTCGAAGAGCGAGAACGCTACGTACACTTTTCTTTAAATATTATTAAAATATTTTACAATTCTATTATATTACGGAATCGTGTTGAACTAGAATCGATCACATGGTAATTCAATATTTAGTTTTTTTTCTCTTAATTCGAGTAGATTATATATTATTTCGAATCATGCAACTTTTTCCGACAATTTGATTGTCCGTTGGTTTTTTTTCTGTATTTTTTTTTCGTTATTTCACTTCAACGTTTAATATACATTCTTTGCTTTATTTTATATATTAATTTTTAAATGTAAATTAGTCAATTTTCGTAAAAACGTCGAATTCTTAGGTAATCTCGGAAAGTCCTAAATTTAGCACAATTTTATAGAAAGTTGAATCGCTAATTTACTCTCGACTAATTCGAGTCTACGTCAATTTTCAACACGGTGGAATGTTACATTCGATCACTTCGATAAATGCATATCTACTTCCGACAACGCGCCTACATCTAATTTTACTTGAAAACTACACAATCTAATACGCACTTTTTCTCAAAAATTACATTCGACAATCAACGCAACATACTCATTTATAAAAAATCCCTATTTACACTCAAGGATCTTGCGCGAACGAACAAAATCATCCCTTACAGCTCTTTGGTTTTACGCACCCATAACTTAATTACAAAAAATGTTCTCGCATCGATGGCTACATTCATATGGCAAACACATAAGAAAATCAAAAGGCTAAAATCCGAATCAATCAATCACACAACATAAAAATTCTCTCCTTGTTTCATTCATGCGCAGCTTTGGATTACGTATATAAGAAAAGGCAGTCAATGCACTCGAAAAATCATATTTGGTAGAGTTCTATGTACATCGACGCAAATTCCCGACGAGTAAATAAATAGCCGGGTCGCGTCGTCCGTGGTAGTGTCGGAAATTGAAGCTGCCAAGTCCGTTAGTCCTGCAGCATGTGCACGAAGCTGATTGGAAACATGCCCTTCCTCTCCGGGTCCCTTTCCAGTGCGCCTTCCATCCAATTGTCGTCGTCCGTGTGCTCGTTTATGACTATAATTACCTCGCCCTCGCGGAAGGATAGCTCGTCGTCGTAATCCGCCTTGCAATCGTACAGAGCGCGGCAACGCCGCAACCCCCCCAACCCCGAAGTCGTGGGCGGCTGTAATGAGTAACAAACGACACCGACGTCAGCGATGATTTAACATTACATCACCCCGCGACAACGCGGAAAAAGGGAAAAAAGTCTTTCCTCTTTTTTCCCCTTCCCAAACGAACCGCGGGGGATTTCTCGCTATTTTCTTTTATATTTTCTATACGAGACAACGTTTATGTATGTAATATCTATACACTTGAGTAGAAAACAAAATCTTTTGTTGCGTTGGTTTAGTCTGTTTTTGTGACGACAATTTTTGTCCAACCTAAAAAAACGAAATGAGGAATGCTTTTTTTATTGTTGGTGAAATGCGTGAAAAAGAAGCGCGTTTTGCGTGAACAAAAAATGCAGGGTGGCAAAGCGAATGAGAAGCAACTTTTTTCTTTTGGGATCTAAATTTTCCGATTTTTTTAATTGCTTTTTTGATTCGATTAATGAAAGCAAATTTAAAAGATGAACAACAAACGACAAAAAAAGTTAAATTTCATCACCCCCCTTCCCCACTTTTTAACTATAATCACACCTTCCCGATTTCCCACGAAACTCTCCGGAAAACTCGATTTTCCGACGTACAAAAAAACCAAAAAAAAGTCCGAATTCCCCAATTTTGCCACCCTGAAAAGCTTCCACGTTCGACATGCTTTACGTGCCGACAGAATGATTGCGTAAAAAGAAAACCCAAATCAACTCGTTCATGCCCAGAGCTGCTACACTTGAAAAAGAAAATTTCCTTTTTTTAAAAAAAAAACCGAAGAAACGAAAAGTTCTTTCGACAGTTCGCATGCTTTCCAAGTGTAGCATGCCTTATTGTGGCAAAAGTTTACCAGGTTCATATTCTGTAGCAAAGACGAAGGCTCTTCTGCGTAGCTCTCAAGCCTGGATCGGTCCCTTCGCTGTATCAACAACGGATCAATGACAAAGATCAAGATCAACCACCTCGTCAAGATCGTCGCATGCAACTACTTTCTCGCCGATTCGCATTCGAAAATCAAAAAAGACAACGAATGCAAAAAACAAAAATTTCTCCCCAATTTTAATTCCCTGAACCCCGAAAAAAAAACCTTCGAATAAACCATACCTTCCGCGGCGGAGGAACAGGATTGCTCAATCCTTGATCGGAACAAATGGAACTCAAGGACTCGTTGCTTCGACCATTACTAAGTTTCGACAAAGCGTTAACCGAAGGCGCCGGCGGGGGTGGATTCCGAGGCCTCTGCAGCGTCGAAACGTTCATTTTATCCAAACCTAAATTAAGAAACCAAAAACACATAAGTTTTCCAAAATCCTTCCAAAAGTTCAAGGTGTCTAGCAAAACAATCTAAAAAAGCTACGATGAAGTTTGGACGAGTGCAAAAAAGTACTCTGATTCCAGAAGAATTTCGAATCGCCAGACACCCTGAAGCGAAAGCAACGTTTATTTTCCCCGCTATTTACAAAGCAAATTGTCGAGGTCGTTTCAAGAAGCGCGAGTGGAAAACTCGAGTCGGAGCCGTTGGACGAGTCTCTGAAAGTAAATGGAACTTGCCATGTCCCGTGGACGAGTCACTGCTGGGCGATCTCTTGTGGTGTTGGCCGTTAAGGCGGTTTAGAGTATGCGGTAGAGTGTGCATGACGTGTCCGGCTAAAATGGGCTCGCTCGTGGTCCGACTGTGAGACGAAGAAGAAGGCAAGGTGCCGTAGTACGCTGAAGGAGGCACGCTGTTCCCGCAGCTCGTCGGCGGCGGAGGCGGCGCTACGCGCTTTTTTAACAAGCCGTGAAAATTTAGCGAAATGTCCGGCGTCAGCGGGGAAGGGACTGCAAACAATTTCGAAGAATCGGTGCTCGCGGCTCCTTTCGCTAACGAACGACGATTCAGGGTGCCCAACGAGATTTCTCCACGTTTTTTTTTAGAAAAAGTACAAGGGCAAAGCAGCGACATTCTATATGGAGTGCGAGAGTTTGGCTTTTTTTCGTTGACAACTTTTTGAGCGATTGTTTTGTATTTTGATGTAATTTTGCATCGTTTTTAGATCATTTTTTAATTGTTTCATAGATTTTGCATTAAATTAAAGAACAAATCATTTAAAATTTGAAAAATTACAAAAATACTCCAGCAAATGACACAAAAGTTTATCCAAAAAATACAAAAATATAGAAAATGCATTCTAATCTTCTTTACATTTCCGGTTCACATTCAAGTTCTCAATTTTTCAGGAACCCGCACACTCCTAAAATCAACAAACTTTTAATTTCAAACAGGAAATACTCGTCTTAAAAATGGCAGTGAAATAGTGCACTAAATTGACAGAGTTTACAACTAAGTTAATAAAAAAAAACTAACGAATCACAGATCATCGCCCTAAGATGCCTGTAGAAATTTTTTCATTTCACCCACTTTTATAAATCACAAAAATCTTCCATCCTTTTTTAAAAAACTTCCAGCTCTAACAAAACAACATTATCCATGTTTCAAAACTCCAACAATCTTTCATTTTACCCAGTTGCTAGACAATAAAATAATTTACACGACAAAGATACATAATTTACACTATAAAATCTTCCATTCAATTTCCCATGCAACTAAACCTCAAATTCTAAACTAACTAAACCCCGAGTGACTTTATGTACAGAAAAAAAGGAAAACCCAGTCCGATCCTTACTCATGACAGGTTTCCTCGACTGCGGGGGCGGCGGCGGCGGCATTTGCTGTCGACTCGAGCAAATCGGAGACGAGCCGATCTGCAAACTGTCGCAGGTGCTGCTCCGGCTCCGCAAAGTCAGCGGCGAATCCGCGGTGCAGGTCGAGGCCAATCCCGTGTACGAAGGTGGTCTGCTGCGCGTCTTCTTTTCGGGCGTCAAACAACCGTTCTGCAATGTTCCGCTCTCGAGTACAAAACAAAAAAACCGCCTCGCCCCATCCCCGGGATTTCCGAATTTACTCACTCTGTCTTCTATAATTGTCTCGTCCTCGGACGAGACAATGGATCCCTCGTCGTGCGACAAATTCCAGTCAATGTTCACGTTGTCGAACAACGTTTTCTGCCGCTGCACCGCTTGGCCGAGCTAAAAACCAAACACCAATGAAACCCGAAACTCCAGGTAACCAAACAACGCGGGAAAAAGTGATCCATACAAGTTCCTTGCAAGTGTGATGGCCGAAATCCTGGGCGATGTCAAGTGGCGTTTTGTCCATTTTGTTGCGCAGCATTGGGTCGGCCCCGGCTCGGAGCAACAATTTCATAGCCTCGGATCTGTCGTGCCTGGCGCACAAATGCAGCGGAGTGTCCCCTTCGATCGTCGCTTTGTCGATGCCGCCACTCGGCATGTTCTGCACCAGGAAATCCACGATGTAGAGGCTGTTACCCATCTCTCGAAGGATCGCGAGGTGAAGCGCCGTCTCCCCAATATCCTGCAAAAAATTGCGTTTAAAAACAATCCTAATAACAATATTTTCATCGAGCTCACGGATGTGGGCAGCGACGCGGCCAAGTCCACGTTCTCGGCGTAAACCTGGAGAAGGTGCTGCAAGTCGCGGTTGTTCACCGCGTGCTCCAGGTCCGAAAGCAAGTCCCTTTCATCGGCGCACGTGTTCGCCACGTATCTTTTCTCCACGTACTTCGCCCTGATGAATTCGTAGCGCTCCTCCCTGAAAAACGAAACGTTTGAGATTCCTTTTTTGAGTAGGCTTTCGAAGCGTTTACATCGAGGACGATGGCAAGGGTTTCATGTTGTGGTGTAGCGTGGCTTCCATGACGTCGTTGAATGTTTGGTTCGTCATGTATCTCGCGAGTAACAGCTGGGCCGTGCCGACGTTGTCCAGGGTCAACGATTGTATCCGCGATATGTGTACTCCGAGGTCTCTGTGGATGCCGCTACACTCGATGCACACGATTATCCCAAAGTTCGTCGACAGCCACGTCGCATCTGAAAATTATACGAATCGTTTTTGAAACTGCATCGAGTAATTCCAGGGTTGCTATTTTACATTTCTTGGACTCTTTCAGGTTTTACAATTTGAAAAGTGTTTTTTTTACATCGTGGAAAAATTATGGAAACATTTCCAGGCAACTCCAAGGACGCACCATTTTGCGAGGAACAATCGCAGCACTGGTCGTTCCCGGGTAACCTGGTGACGCAACGAATAACAGCCTGCTGTAATTCGACGAGACTGGGATTTCCCTGTCCAGCTTCGGCTTTTCCACTGGCGTCGAATGCCCTGAGCAAGGCTCGTTCCTTGCAATTGACTAGGACGGACATCCAGGCCTTCTGATCGGCTTCGTCTTCCGCTTGGAAATGGTACGTTCTGTTGTCTGCAAAAATGAAACAAAAAGCTATAAAAACTTGAATAAAGAAAACTTGCATTTTATTCAAGCGGACAAATTTTGGAATGTTTTGCTGAATCAAAAAGAGTTTGAATGTTAGAAAATGGGATCAAATTTTTGGAAAATTTTATATCCAAGTCGAAATCAGATTACAATGTCGTGAAAGTTTGACAAAAATAAGAATCAAGATGAAATCTGATCAAAATTTCTTGAAATTCAATTAAAAATTCTTTTAATGAAATTTAGACTCAGACAGAATTAAATTTGAAAAAAATTCGATACAACTAAATGTAATCAAAGAAATGTGAATTATCCCAGTAGCAAAATGAAAGAAAGATTAAAAAACAAATATTTATCGATAAAAAACTACCAAAATTTTACAAGGTTTTAATTTTTCTGATCACAAATCAGTAAAAAAACAAAATAATAACAAAATACATTCAAAATTCAATAAAAAAAACAATCAAAATCCCATTTCAATCGTGCAAAAAAGGGCAAAATTCATACTACAAAATAATGAAACTCTAATGAACACTCGATTCTTCCGCCCATTTTTGCCACTCACAACTTATGAGATCAAAGCCCCTCTTGTCATCAGGTACCAGCTTTATTTGGCACGTTAATAGATTCACCCTCGTGGGCGGTTTGTTCTCGTCGGCGTGACAAATGTCAAGAAAACCCTCGGCTTGCACGGCGCATCTTCTCTTCTGCCAAACTCGCCGCATCTTCCCCTCGCTTTTCTTCAGAAGATGACCCGAGCGGGTCACGCCGTGCTGCTTGTCCCCCTGAAGCTGGTGCAACGAGTAACCCGCACTCGCGTTCGCGTTCAACTGAAATTTCAAATTTCAAATTCAAACTTCTTGTTTAATTTAGAACTTGCCCACATTTTTGAAGGAGCATAAATTTAAAGGAATAAAAATTTACCTCTTTGTCGCATCCTGAGCTTCTGAGCAAACTCCTAAGCTCGGTTAAACGCCTTCTTTCCTCGTCCTGCGTCTGCCGTATTTTCTGCAGTTTCGTGCTAAGATCGGCGACGTAGGAGCCGAAGTGCTCTATGGTTTTGAGGCCGTCTTGAAAGTAGCTGCGGCAAAAGAATCGTGTTACATTCTCTCGATGAGGTAATCGGTTTCACGTATAAAATCTCGAGTCGCGCTTATTTACATTCTGGAGATTCTTGGCTTGTTGAAAAAAGGAGCGGGTATTTTTACACTCTTTCGCAATCCCAAGAGTTTCTTTTCAATGTTTGCAATTATTGCGTAGGTTTTTGGAATAAAATCCGAAGAGAACGAAAGAAGTTCTTAGTTTTGATGAAACTATACATTTATTTCGATTGCGTTGTTTGATTCGTATTTGTATTAAATTTGATCCCAAAAACTTGTTCGAAATTCAGTAAATTTAGTAAAGTTTAAATTGTTTCATTCTCTATTTTATCATTATTTCAATCAATCCCCACGAAACTTTATTACAAATATTTATTAAAAGAACAAAACGATAAAAATAAGTGTGATTGGTAATTAAATTGTACTTCTAAGAACCAAAAATATATTAAAATCAAATCGATTTGATAAACTGATAAAAACATTGAAATCCATCAAAAAATCATCCTAAACATCACAAAAATGAAAATTTCAATCGAATCCCGAATAAAATTCAACCCCCGCAAAATTCCATAACAAATATCAATTAAAAGAACAAAACAAATCAACAAATTTCCAATTAAACAACCCCAAATTCACCCAAACTCCTGCATTCCACAATTATCAACAAAAAGTCCAAAAAAAATACCCAATGCACATTTTTCAAGAAAAAAAAAGGCCAAAAATGTGCTCCACTTTCGCCCTACAAGGACGCCCCCTTTTTTCAATACTAACTTGGTTTGGGCATGGTAGTACTCGACCAAATGCTGCAGCAACTCAATACCCTTCTTCGTTTTGATTTCATTGACCTTTATGAGATACTGTAATCAGAGTTACGTAATATCAGCAACGTCTCGCGCTGCATCCGGCGATCGATCAACGAAACGAGCGCGCTTACCTCGCACATTTGCAATTGAAACAATCGCCGCTCCTTTTCCATCTCATCGGCGATTTCCGCCGGGGTGATTTCCGTTCTTATAAGCCCAGCCTCTTTCGCATGCTGCTTCTTCTCCTTCTCGATTTTCGCGTACTTCGTCTCGTAATCTTTCCAGGCCTTGTCGAACGGCCTTTTAAGGTCGCCCTTCACGCCCCGCAAATCTCCCTTCAACACCGTGTCCAGCGGAAACATCACGATGTTGTTTATGTTCTGCATCTGCAATTCAATCGATCGTCAAAACGAAATACAAAAACAACGTTTTTCCGAATTTTCGGGAAAATAATCGAAAGTTTGAATCAAAATTTCCGGAGAAAGCCCGTAGGTCGACGATCCCCGTTTATCATTCGAGTTTCAGGAACTCGCTCGATCGAAAGTGGAAACGGTTTCTCTTTTAATTGCATTGTTTCACCGGAAACAAAAGATTCGGTTCTTGTTTACGCGATCGATTCCCGACGCGGCGTCGTTTATTTCGAGGACAAAAGGATGCATCATGTAAGGGCACGGAAATTGTTCGCAAGGGCTTCGAAGGTGACGTTTCCCGAGGCCTTTGAGCCTCTCGGGGGTCTCGAGTGCCTGCCGCTTTATGAATTAATCGTCGAGACGTGCGGTTTCAAAGGTTTCATCATCCCCGACATTGCCCGACCACCAGTTTCAAAGATCCTTGATTACTCCGCGAAATTCGCTCGAAACCCCCCAAAATCCCAACTTTTCCCGTGGAAAATTAAATTCGTCCATCGAATTTTCTCACGATTCCACGATCGACGAAATATAAATGTTATTAAAATGTTGTATTTTCATATTAAATGACCACAAAACCTCGCGATTAAAATTACATAAAAAAACATCGACTTTCTCAATTTCCCGAATCTTCCCACAAAGTAAAAAGCGACAATCTCAAAAGCAAACAAAGCTTTCCATTCCCTCGAAATAATCCGCCAACTCGGCGAGCTTCCATCGATCGAGCTCGATTCTAAAACGCGATTATACTCGTGAAACGTAACGCCGCAATCGGTTCCGTAAATATTCGTTCCATTCTTACGAGAGTTTTCATGAGTGCGCTGAGTTCCTTTGTGACGACGGCGAATTTGAGAAAGGCCGCTCCGATGTCGGGCTCTTGTTCCTTGAGCGCCGCGTCTCCCAATCTCTCCAAAGCTCTGCCAAGATAAACCTCGTTGTCCACGTGAGCTGAAAAAACAACGTCGCCTCGTCACATTTCATGCCCATTCGCCTCTCGCTGCTTTTAATGACAGTCATTTGCGGTAAATTGAAGAACAGACGAGTTTAACGAACGAATTACGAGGGCAGAGAAAAACAACAACCACGAATTTACGTAATAACTCGGGAAACGCGATGCTCGATAATTAGAAAGGGTCAATCGAAACGCTCCACGCGTTAAAGTTGACTGGGTCAGCGTGGAAAAGCGGGGAATTACTGTAAACTCTCGTTTATTTTAAGTGGCTGGAAAGTCGCGGAAAATAGAAAAATAAAAAAGTGAATTTTAATCAAATGAATCAATCAAAACGGTTAAAAAGATAAGAAAACTTTCCCTCTAATCTCGGCATTATTAATACTCGATAAAAACGCGAATTACACTGTAAAAAATTATAAACTGTCGGCGTCTTTGATCTAGTTGATAAAAACCGAGAGCGTTTGCAAAAAATAAACGAGAGTTCGTCGTTGAAACATCGTTACTTTAGCAGGAAAATATCGGCGTTGGGAGAAGAATTTATGGCGGCGAGTGAGGAAGAAAGTCAGGAAGGAAGGAGTGAATAAACGATTGAACGAGAGTGATGAGTCTCCGCGCGCAGCTGGCGCCGGAAAAATCGATCTGTCTCGTTGCAGAGACGAGGCCGTAAGGCACAGGCCGAACACACACACGAGCCAACGCGCGCGTCGTGACCCGAGGTTCACAAAAGTGTCTGCCGTGGTCAAAACTAAACATAGTCGCTCGAATTTATTTCCGAAATTTTACTACGGAATTGGAAACAATTTTCCGGAGGATGAAACGCAATTTCGAACGTGAATAATGGAAATTAAGACTGCAAAATTAACGAAAAGTTTGTTGTAAAATGTTTGCGAGAAGATTTTTTTGTAATTCATGCATTGTTCAATAATTTAATGATTTTCAATGGTTTTTGAATCTTTTTAGAGAAAAATTGTCGAATTTTCAATTAAATTATTGCAGTTTTTGAATTTTTGATATTGATTTTCGAACGTCACTGCATTTTAAAAATTGATTAATCATCAAAATTTCTTCAATTCTTCACCACAATCTCATGAAAAATATTCGTTTCTAGTCAAACCAAAAAGCTTGATAAAATAACTTTTCCAAACCCGAAATTCCACGCATTGAAAAAATGTCAAAATGTCAAAATTCTCACTTACCATTTCCGGAATTGTGTATGGCTTTGATAGCTTTTTTCAGCTTGGTCAGACCGTCCCGATCGAAATCCAGAGTCTGAAACAAAAACCGGAATTGTGACAGCAAATTCGCATAATTCATGAGCCCTCGTTGAGTAACGAATTCGAGAAATCCGCAGCTGACATTTTATTCCCGCGACTCGATTTGTTTCGGAATTTACATCAATTTGCAATGCAACGATGCAATTCGCGCGGTGCATGAATTGCCGCTAGCAAATGCAATTTCAGCGACGAAGGTTTGACACGAAAAAAGACAATAAAGTATTCCGAGCGTCAAATACTGCCCAGGAAACTACATGGCGTGAGCCAAACAATATAAACGTGCTAATTATCATCATTGAACGTGTAATTGCGCAACGAGTGTCGCAAAGCAATTTCGAGGTCGCGAAGACGCCTAAAAATAAAGCGCTTTCCTTTCCCATCCGATCAAAGCCGCGAGTCGCGCCACGCCATTCATTTTCATTCGCGCTTTTCCATCATTTCCCAGCTTTTCCCGACCAACAAATTGGACGATTACGCGCATCAATTTCCTGTAATTTCATGCAACGTTTTGCAATTTATTGTACAAGTTTCCCATAAATCAGTCCAGCTAAAAAAATCCCTTCCCCGTAAAGTCTTTATTTTCCAGCTCATTTCCCTCGGAGAAAAAGCGGCTAAAAGTGCACGGTTACGTTTACTATCTGCCGCGGAGATAAGAAAGTGCAGCGTTCTGTTTATTGCCATGTTAAACGCGCGCGCCGAGTCGCATATTTTTCACTTCTTCGAAAACCTTATCGACGTTATTGTGAAAACGCGCTCGAAATTTATAGCCTCCCGAGGAGAAAGAGAGAAGGAAAGAAAAAGAGAATTGCGGCAGGTAAGAGCGTTCCAGCGGCACTGACCTCGCGTAATTTTGGCTCGCATGGTCAACCGCCGCGGGTCCAAAGAAAAATAAAAGCCCAGAATCCGGGGCCCACGTGAAGAAAACCGGTTTCGTTTTCGGGGACCAGAAACCTCGATTCATTGTTTCCAAACATTTCCTCGCTGCCGAAACGGAACATCGGAAATCAACGATCGAACGCGATAGCACCGCGTTTTTATCGGCCCGAAAGAATTAAAAACGACCGAAACGTGGCCTCGAACAAATAAAGATGTCAGCGAAATTCTTAATTGGCTCGCGTGCGATATCTCCGATCCCGAGTTAATTACGAGGGCTCAAAAGGAAGAATAAGTCGAGGATTTCAAGGACCGCGGGAGATATTACACGTTTGATAAGACTGGGCTCGTTACGGTTATCAGATCGTGCATTTTTCCGGGAAAATATTCTCTTTTTTCGGCTCCTGCGCTCGTTGCTATCAAAAGGATCTGATTCTTGGCTTATTTGTTGCTGTGAAAAGTGAACAAATTGATTTCCCGATGCGTTAAAAGTTATACAAATTTTCTGGGAAAGCTGGAGAATTTTGTATCGTTTACTGCACGTTTTCGAGATCGATCGTTAATCAAATGATCGAAATTCAAGATTGGACGAAATAAATGTTTCGCAGTTTTCAGATCTAAACATCGTGAATCATAGATTGTTATTTCAAAATGAATTGTGCAATCAAAAACATCGATTACCATCCTTCATAATCTGACTTGAAAAAATCGATAAACATCAATATTTTCAAACTTCCTTCTATCACAAAGTAAAAATCAAATTTACGATTTAAAACATCGATATATTATAGTTCTCATGCAAATGTCTGCGTAAAAAATAAAATCGTCTGTTACATCTCCGCAATTACATAACAAACAAGCCTCGACTTCGAAATGTTTAAACATTTCCTGATAAAAAGAGTCAAATGTTTACCGAATTTCATAATTTTGTATCGAAGCCTGCACGTTTTACAGTTTACATTTTCAACTAACAAATTAATTTTTCTCGAACTTTTGTTTGTATCGATTTCGAATTTCTTCCAAATTTCAACCCTTCGAAAAATTGATAATTTCATCATGTTTTTTGGCTCTACCGACAACAACAGTTCCAATTTCAAAGTATTCGCCATTTAAATTTCAAAAAACATCGATTCCAAGTGATACCAAATTTTCAAAATTTCAATTTTTATCCGACAAACAAATGGAAACAAAAAAAAAGTGTAAAAGTAAAAAACATGGGCCTGAATGTCCTCCAAAAGGCCATATTTTTCGTTATCAATTTTTCGAAACCTCAAACCGAAAAATCCCGAGCACCCCCCAAATCTTTCCGAGCAAAATTCCCCCTTTTCACAGTTTCTAATTTCGTGATAAAAACATTCAAGTGTAATCCGCGTAAAAAAATCGATAACGCAGTTTCCGATACACAAATTATGCCCACAAACTCCTTTAATTCCACCTTTTTCTCCCGGGAACGGAGCCCCTTAAGCGTCTAGTTTTTCGATCGTTCTCGAGCGCGCTCGCTCGTTCGCGACACACCTCGTTCCGCTGGGGAAGGGAGAGCGAATGGAATTTCTGCGTTCGGCCTTGGTAGGTCGTTTGTATCTCAAGGCGTCGTTCCCTGCACGCAACGCGAAAAGATGCGCTCGATCGCCAAGATAAGAGCCCCTTTCAATTTGTATAAACAAGGAGCGGGAAACATCGCGACGAAAATCCTCGCCCCGTTTTAAAAATGAGATAATCTTGGCTCGAGGCACGAGTTTCCTGTCGACGAATCGTCGCGTAGCGAGAGGCGCATCCTCGTATTTCCGCGAGCGATGCCTTCAGCCTTCGAAACGCGAAAATACGCCGCGTCTATTTTTGCCCGCGACCGGATTTTTCTTCGCTTTTGAATATTCTAATGCTCATTAAAATAGCGCAACGAGCCACGTGACACGCCGTAAACGCGGCGTTCTCGGAGATCGAAAATAGCGGCTTTCGCGGAGTTGGCGAATGCGAATAATTGCG
>JABFQM010002767.1:0-13853 GCA_022816865.1 Zelostemma sp. ZL-2020
GAATACGACCGGTAAAACTGGGTTACATGCAGAGAATTAACTACCGATTCAGATTATTGCAACTTGTACCCCTCTTACGTGGCAATATCGCGAATGATTTCGTAAAAACGGCGAGATTATGGTTCTGTCAGCGGAAGCGTCGTCCATTTGCCACTCGAGTCAGCAGTGCTGCCAGTCAGGAAGCGCGCCAAATTCAAATTCGTTCGCGGAATTTCAACCAACAAAACTATCATTTTTATGTGCACATTTACACCCTTTTTGCCGCCGCTTAGCATAATTGTCCGTTTTTCGCTCTGGGAGCCATTTATTATCACTTAAATTCTCGTTTTACAACTGTCAAATATTGTTTACTTCCGAGTTTGGAGCAGGGGGGAAGTGGGGTTAGGGGAACGGCTGCCGAAATCACCTGACCGTTGCCAACTTATGCGCAACAAAAAAAAAGGAAAATCTTCTCTTTTCGCTTCAATTATTTTCGAAATACTACAAGACGATCGATTAAAGTAAATAATCGTGAAATAATTGATTAAACAATGTTTGGAGTTTCAATTATATTATAAATATAAATATATATTCCGAAAAATACCGTTCGATGAAAGCATTACGAAAATGTTATGAAACCTCGGCTAAAGATAATTAAATTTGTATGGCGTTGAATCCCATGATACCGGAAATTCGAGGCGCGCCAGCGGAGCATGAAATTTCGGCATCTTAATACATCGCTCGGTCGATAATGTGTACAGATTTTCCTCGAATCACAGCTTACCGATCGGCATGATCGAAAACCCGTTACTTTCAAACGATCGTGATTTTCCCGCGTAATACATCGCGCGAAATTTCGGCGCGAAGCCAGAAAATGGAATCACAGCAAAGATTCACGGTACGCTCGTCCCGCCGATAAGCATCGAGACTCGTTACGCAATAGTAGTAAATTATTCGTAAACAATCATCGGGCTTCGCGAGCGAGAGAGAAAGCGCGAAGCGTGAAAGGGTTTCTCGCACTTTGGCTGATCCGTTAGCAGGGGCTATGGCCCGTGACGAAAACTGCGTGCGTGTGTTGTTATCACTCGCCGCGGGATAATTATATCATTAATCTCGAACTCGCGGATAGTCTGGACGCGCGCGCGGCACTCGGAAGTATAACATCGCGAATTCCGCGAGCGCAGAAATCCAAGGTCCCGATGAAAAAAATCTTTCGAGCCGCCTTATGAATGCTTTCCTGCAACGCTAACAGTAAATATACTCGCGCGTTCCTAAAAACGCGGCTTGTATTTTAATTGACCATTTTAATTGCCCACGGTTGGTACGCGTGAATTTTGAGAGAATATTGGTACGCGTGAACTTGTCACCGACGAATTATTCTCGGAACGCAGAGATCGAGAACTTTGGAGGATATCCTTTCGGGAAACAAGTGGAGCGCGATGGCAGGGTACAATTTGGCAGCGTCAGCCTCCTGGAGCCGTTCGATCGGAACGCGTGCTTCGACCGCAGCTGCGGCGCAAAAGTGCGCTGCGTGGTCGCGCGTCGCCGACCACTGCAACTGCATATGAATCTCAATTCTCAACTGCTGCGGCATTGACCCACAATTGTACTGCCGGAAAAGTCAGTAACCGCTTAACTCGCTCGCTTTTGCTATACCCAACAGGTGTATAAACACCCGCGTTATTATATTTATATAATCCATTCGTAATAAAACTCATGACACGTGCGAACTTGGCTAACGGTGAAAAAGTATTACGCGCGAAATTCAAATTGCTACATTGACATGAATTCTCTTAAAATAAGTTCAGCGATCGAAGTTTGGACTGAAATTTGTAGCGGAAGATGAAAAAAAGATCTTTCGAAATGTTGGACGTGGAGCGAATTATAATTGAATCGAAAAAATGGGCTAAATGCGTAAAACGGCTTCGCGAGCATCGTCACGGCCGGCGTTCCGCGCAAGGATGACGACGTAAAAGACGGTTGTTAGCAGAAGCACCGGGGCTTGTATTTTACGGTACTCTGGATGGCTCGCTGATTCTCGAGCTCTTCTCTCCCGCCTCCTCTTGGGGCAGGTCCTGCTGCGGGGGAAAAACCTATTCTCTCGCCAGTTCGATTCAGTCCACTTCAGTTCGCCGAGACTCGTCAAAATTGCATCCGCAGCTCGACATCGCTCCGCGACCGAGACAAATGGATAAGAGGAAACAAGTTTCCCGCGCGATTTGGAGGATCCTCATCGCCGGATTTTTCACGGTGCGTTCATTTTCATCCATGTCGCGATTTAAGCTATTTTCAAATTTTCCGATTTTTTGAACCTTTTTAACCGTTATTGTCCCCCCCCCCCAGTTAATTCATCGCGAGAGAGGGATGTTTTACGTGAAAAATTTTTCGCGAGCTAAAAAACGTAATCGCGTGATTCGCCCTCTGGTGTCTACCAACGGAAGCTGCAAAGCACGATTAAAAAAGTGAAAATGCGAAAGAAATGAAATAAATTTTATTTCTTTTTTGATCGTGCTCCGTAGCTTCCGTCAGTCGACACCAGAGGGACTTTACCATAAACGGAAATTTGGCAAACAAAATTTGAGCTACTTTTTTTATCACTATTTAACAACGTCTCGTTAAATCTTTTTATTCTTTTTCTCCGCGAGTTTGAACGAAGCCCCACGTGTTCCACGCGTTTGTCGAGGAATATATGTATACGAAAGGTTTAGCAGAGCGTTTCTTTAGACCGTTATGCGGTACTCGGAGCTTTTGTACCGAGTTAGCGTCAACGCACTGGCGCGCGTACGGCACGTTTTGTACTCTCGTAATGTCGTAATGATAGTGCGTGTTGCGCGGCGCGTGCATAAAAAGAATCGAGGGATTCCCGAATGATTAAATGATTAATGAGCATCGTGGTGATAAAAATATAGGTGGCGGCTGCGGCGGGTCAAGATTACGAAGTGTCCGATATTCAGTGCAGCGGGATAGGATCCGCGAACGATTTATTGACGGCGAAAATCAAGAGGCCCGCTGGCTTCAGGGGAACGCCGTTTTTCGCCGACGATAAATCCGCCGATCCTCTTCTCGATATTCATTGTCAAATTCGACCCGACCCCAACGATCCTCAAGAAGACAATTACTTCCTGAAAATTACGGATTTCGCACGATGCGGCATTCTCAAACGAAACGTGAGGCTTTTCTCGAAACACAATATTCATGTGCAAGGGTTGTATCATTTTAAAAAATATACGCATCTTTTGTGATTTTCATAAACTACAATACAAATATCAGTTATTGGGAAGGACAAAAAAATTTTTGCCTTCTTAATTCTGTAAAATGGGGACTAATTTCAAATACGATGGCTTGGTGTGACGTCATAATGCGAGTGGATGACCTCTGGTGGCGGCTACGGGAAGTAGTAGAAAATTAACCATTCAGGATTTTTTTTGCAAAATGTTTATTCATCAAAGAATTGTTATTGCAAAAAACGTGAATCGCCTACAGTTATGAATGCACGGCATGAATTCTGTATAGGGTATTAAAATAAGAACACTGATATTATTATTTGTATTTAAATTCGAATTCTATATGGCTTTGCGATTGATTGAAGACTTAAAGGCTGCGATTGATTGAAATTTCGCGCGACTCTCGTGCAACCTCACATAATGTGACATATTCGGCCGATTGTTTACTCCTTTGTGCATTCTCGTATAGATTTTTTATTTTTGCTCGAATTTGCTCGGTAGCATTTGCGACATTTCGTAAATATCAAGATAAACACTTAATCAATAATATGGCAAAGGGAAATTTTCATTCACGGTCGGTCTAAAAATACAATATTGTGCCATTCAAAGACGATCTTATAAAACTTGTCATTGCGGTTTCATTTTTGTCCCACGTCCAATCGATGTTTCATGAGTTGCAAACATGTTTTCGAAAATAAAATACTTCGCGTCAGCACTGACGTTTCGTTAAAAAACTAAATTTGCTCACGTAAAACCATTTTTCGGTCGGCCATCTTGGATATAGGCCCTTTCTACATGTCAGATCCCAATGACGTCACAGATCACTTCGGGTACTTCCGGAGCGTTCGAATCGTAGTTCTCCGCGCTAATTTTTTGTGATTTTCATAAACTACAATACAAATATTAGTTATTGAGAAGGACAAAAAAATTTTTTGCCTTGATTCTGTAAAATGGGCTATCAAAGTATCGACTAATTTCAAATACGATGGCTTGATGTGACGTCATAATGCGAGTGGATGACCTCTGGTGGCGGCTACGGGAAGTAGTAGAAAAACAGAATTTGCTCGATAGCATTAGAAACATTTCGTAAATATCAAGATAAACACTTAATTAACAATATGGCGAAGGGAAATTTTGATAAACTTGTCATTGCGGTTTCATTTTTGTCCCACGTCCAATCGATATTTCATGAGTTGCAAACATATTTTCGAAAATAAAATACTTCGCGTCAGCACTGGCATTTCGTTAAAAAACTAAATTTGCTCACGTAAAACCATTTTTCGGTCGGCCATCTTGGATATATGCCCTTCCTACATGTCAGATCCCAATGACGTCACAGATCACTTCGGGTACTTCCGGAGCGTCCAAATCGTAATTCTCCGCGCTATAACTTTTTAAATTATTGTCGGAAAAATATGAAAAAAAAATTTACAGCATAAACTAGTGTATAAAGAATGTAATAACATGAAAAAAAGGTGATACAACCCTATTGTGGTTTGATTTCTCCATGCACCGCAGGGTTTTATACATTTGAGAATATGGTTTCCCGCGTTTCCCGGAGTCGTTATGCTGGCCGATCAAGAGCTCATATTAATGTGCCGGCCACCGGAACCGACGTTGCTCCGACACAAAGCTGCAGGATTTGCCGGAACATTGTAAGAATATCAGCTCTCGTATAATTTTTGCCCGAAAATGGTAAAAAAATGATTCGCAATCGCGCGCGATGTAATAATGTAATAGCGCCAGGCCCGAACGTTTCAGCCCGCACGGCGCTCGAGTATCCGGTGTCGTCGAGGAAACTCCGGGCCGATTGGAATACGAAGTAGCTTTGTATCGCGAAGCGATCGAAAACTCGACGGACGCGGCCGTGAGTTCACAGGCCGTCGATCAGGCGGTACCGATCGGCACGAAATTGCAACTCCGAGCTCGCATTAGCCCGGACAGCGCCTGGGGTTACATTAAACTGCTCGAAGTTACGGTCAGCCCCGATCCCGATCAACCCCACGCGCCAGGAAGCGTAATTCTCGTTAAAGATGGATGCCGGAATCGCGATTTCGCCTCGATCATACCGCATCAGCCGGCGCGATATCGGGAAAGGAAGAACGAAGTTTTTTTGGACTTTGAGGCTTTTCTTCTGAGCTCTATGAGGGAGAGGTCTACGCTTTGGATTCACTCGCAAATCAAGGCTTGCATGGAACCTCAAGATTGCCAACCGGTGAATATTACCTTTTTCCCGATTCGAATTTGACATTTGTACCGCGACATCTGGTGGCGCCGCCTGGAACTATTTGAAATTTTAAACATATACACTCGTCTACACTCGCAAATGTAGAAGCTCCTCCGTAAATCGAGATTTTGACGCGTTTTTTGAACTGTAAAAATACATCGATACATAACCTAGATTTTTCGGTCGCCATTTTGTTTTCGCTACATTTGAGGTAAACGAGTGTACTTGTGACTAAGAAAAGTCGATCGAGCGCGGAAAAAAGGCGATTCGAAGATTTGTCCTACATGTATAACGGGAAAGGAACTCGCCTCGTAAAAATCGCCCGAGTTTTGCATACGCAGCAGCAGCAGCAACTGCTATTACGTCGCGTAATAAAAACTCGGAAGAAATAATGAGCAATATGTTGTCGCGCTTTCTAGGATTTTTGTTTGGATCTTTTCGAGCCTTCGGGACACGGGAAAAGAAGGAGAAGGAAAGTGGAGAGCGAAGGAAACCAAGTCACCGTTTATGGCTCGAGAACGCCTCGTTTGCTGCAGAAATATAATGATTCGACGCCCTTTACCAAGTTCAAAGAAAATATCGAGTACACCGTTATTATGCCCGATGGTATATTTAATTTTTCCCGCCTCGAAAAATCGCATTTCCATCGATTTATACGACAAATTCCACAGATTTGTACGATAAAGTAACGGCTGGAATCGAGGGAAGCTGCGGGAGTTTTCTCTACGTCGCGGTGGCTCTCGGAGCCCTCCTCGTTTTGTCCGCTTTCATCATGTGTTACCTGGCTACGCGTCTTCATCACGTCTCGAGCACGATTCCGCATCATAAAGCCGTCGACGACTTCATTAGAGACCGGGCAAGGAAATACTGCGAGAGCACGAGTTACACGGGCCGCTCGACGATGCAATGAATTTCAGCGGGATGAAAAAGCGATTCTTTTTTGTTTATCGCATTTGCGATCGAGAATAATGAGGAAAACATTTTTTTGAATACACTCGTCTACCTCAAATGTAGCGAAGGAAAATGGCGAGCACTCCCAAATGTAGCCGCCCGAGCAAAAGATTGAGGTTATGTATCGATGTATTTTTGACAGTTCGAATAACTTCTCGCTACATTTGAGGTATACGAATGTAGAATTTAGTGAGTGAGTTTTCAGTATTATTCGCGTTTAATTCTTTATTTTTTTTCATTTCGTCATGTTTTCGGGCAACATTTTTAACTTGCCCGAATTCGTCGGAGAGCAATTTAGCTTATGGGTATGGGTACTTTTACAAATCGATGATATGGTTATCACGAATTTTGCTCATCTCGTCACTTTGTAAATACAAACACTTTGTTCAATAAACGTCTTATATACCGAATGACTTTACTTTGTTTAAACAATTTATTGCTCGCAAATGAATTACAAAATTCCGGCGTTATCTAAGAATCCGACTTTCGAAAAGTTTCGTGTATTTCATACTCGTTTATCGAAGTACAGGCACTTTGTAGAACTTTGGTAATCTTTATATTAAAAAGCGATTAAACTATCTTTGGTTGCACCACCCAATCACACACGCACGCGCGCAAACAATGGAATGATCGATATATTCGCCGCCCGTAAAACCCCCGTAAAAATAAAAACGCCGATTAAATAACCTAAAAAATTCCGTGTAAATAAATAAAATCTAATTATTTCTCCCTTGAAGTTTTTGGTACGTCGCGTAAGCCTCCATTTCCTTTTTTTCCTTCTTTAAGTTCCGTTTCTCAAAATCTAACCTAAAAAAAGAGCACGAAATCAAAGAAAGAACCCCTCAAATCAAGGGATGTAAATTACCTATGCAATATAATGCGCTCGACAATTTTCTCCGTCGTCATGTCACTCCCGCTTTTCAGGAGCCGGAACTTGTTCTGAACTTTCGGTTCGCGATAAGGATCTTCCCCGTTTTCTCCAGGGGGAATCGGCGTGTCCCCGTGGCACACCATGGACACGTTGAAATGCTCCATGAGGTCTTTCGTGACCTCGTAAGGCGCGCCAATCACGACCTCGTTCACGTACTAAAACAACAAACGTGAAATTAGCTTCACACCATAAAAAAAGAATTAACAAAAAAAAAAGAAGCGACCTTGCACGCCAGGACGCTGAGCACCCTTTCATGGAGGTTCATGATGGGGTGGTTACTACCCTTGTACCGATTTACGGCAGGGTCGGTGTGCAGGCCGACGATCAAAAAATCACCCTCTTTTTTCGCGACCTCGAGAAAGTCCAAATGCCCCACGTGGAACAAATCGAACGCCCCGGCGACGTAGACGACTTTGTCCCCGGGAAGCGGACTTTTTCCGTCGCTGAATTGGGTTATTTTTTGGGTGGTCGGGAGGAATTGGGAACAGCCGGTCCAGGGACTTCGGGCACGCTGGTCTTGGCCCATGCTCGCGCTCGGTTCGTGGTCGACGATGTATTCGCTGTCCCCTTGCTTGAAATGCTGCTTCGTCATCAGCAACATTCGGCCGACTAAATCCGTCGTGGAAACGCCCGCGGTTCGCTGCACTTCCCTGGAAGAAAGCGAAAATTTAGTCGCGGGAAAAAGGCGCTTCGCGGAGAATTTTGAGACCTGTAGCGTCCCGCTTTTTTTACTAAGTGGTACGTGTCGACGCCGTCGGCCGTCATCGTGAGGTCGTCGCCGTGCACGCAAAAGTCGCAGTTGTATTTGTCCAGGGTTTCCAGGGTCGTCACGTAGGGCGCGCCTTCCACGACTTCGTCGACCCACTTTATTCCGCGGACCATTTTATAGCTGAAAAATTTATGCGAAGTTTATTGAATGATGCATTTTTGTTGGGGATTTTTGTACCGTTCTTCCTGGGTGAACACGGGCGGTCCTTTGTGTTTCGTTATTTCCTCGTCCGTGTGAACGCCCACGACTAAATAATCCCCCAGAGCTTTCGCTTGCCGCAGGGAATTGGCATGGCCAAAATGCACCATGTCGTAACTGCAAAAAAATAATTATTTTCGATTTAAATACATCGAGTTTTGAATTTTCTTTTAAAAAAATTGATCAAAGGCGACTCGAAAAAAAGCGGGAGAATAAATGATTACCGTAACTAAACAAAACGATTCCTTCGTTGCGTAATAAATCGAGCGTCAAATCCCGGAAAGAGATAATAAACCGAGGTTTTTTTTTCAATTCTGACGTAAACATAATAATGACAGATCGCGGCTTATCGGAGGAAAATGATGATGCGCTTTTTGGAGAAAAAAGACGTGTAACGTACCATCCGTCGCACCAAACGCGAACTTCCTTTTTGCCCTCTGACATAACGAGCGATTACGGTGCCTTTTTTTGTGTTTATGGGAATTATTGGATTCGCGGCGTAACCTCGAAAACACGGCGACCCAGTTCACCAATGAAATGAGTGCGCGCGTCGTCGAATCGCGTCCTTTTAAACGACTCTCCCACCAATCGATTTCCTCCTCCCACGAATTCTTTTGCTTTCCGTCGTCGCTGCGATAAATGGAAACTTTTTTCTGATTACAGCCTTTTCTATCGTCGATTCCTGTAATTTTTCCGCTTTTCGAGTTTACCGAGAATGCAAATTCGGGATGACGAGCGTCTCGTTTTTTGCAGCGAATGAAACATGCGAATAAAGAAAAAACACTCGAAGATCGCGAAAAATTGAACGACTCGGGAAGAACTTCGGGGAATGTTGGTGAACTTGTTTTAATGTCAAAAAAAAAGACGTCTTCGTATACCGACACAAATAATAGCCGTCGTTATATTTTTCAAAAGCAATATACAAAGAGTAATAAATCGCAAAAGTTGCATTGATAACGCACGAAATTTCCAGATACAACTAAACTAACAAATCATACGATCCCCTACAAAAGCAGCGTCCGATAAATCGCGAAACCTCGAAAAAAAACAAAAAAAACTCGACAATAAACTCCTGAACATTAATATCAATCGTTTCTAGACTAAAAAAGAATACCCCGCCGGATCGAAACGAGAGGTCCAACGCTTCAAATTCGTTACAATTCTGCGCGCTTCTCGTGACAACAATCTTGCCGATAAAACTGATAAAAGAAAAACTCTGACGTCTAAATCGTTATCGGAAGTTCAACGAAGTACAAGGATCGTTTTTCGCTGCCTAAACAAATCAAGTTGGGCATCACAGTCTCGGTCCAAATCAACGAGGAAGATATCGATTTTTCCCTATTACAATATTGTTCTCGGGGTTGATTCAGTAGCCGTTTTGTCTGTAGCCGCTGCCGCCGCCCCCTCCCCCGAAGGAGGTCCCGTTTTGGCCGTAACCGCCGGCGCTGCCGCTGCCGCCGCCGCCGCCGTAACTGCTCTGCGAAAAGTTCTTGTTTCCGTATCCGCTTCCTCCCCCCATTCCACCTAAAAAAACAGACGATTCAATTGCAAATTAATTGAATCTTGGAAAACGAGAAAATGTACCGCTCGCGCCGCTCCATTTGCTTCCGCGATCGTTACTGGCGCCGCCGGAGCGATCGAAGCGCCCTCTGTCGCCCCCGTCGCGACCTCCCCGGGACCCTCGAGTCCCCATTCCGCGGCCCCCGGAACCCCTGGGGCCGCCGCCCCCGCCGCTGCGACCGCCGTATCTGCCCCCTAAAAAACGCGCCAAATTTTATCGAAACTCGGTCGGTAAAACAGACTTTTCGTCGAAAACTCACGTTTAAATGCACCAGGGTTTCTGGAGAGCTCGTAGAGCTTGGGATTGACGACCTGCTTGGCCTCCTCGAGCACCTGTATCAAATCATTGGCCTTGTGCGCGTTCCCGGGCGTGAAAAAAGCGTACGCCGTCCCCGTCCGCTGAGAACGCCCGGTCCGCCCGATCCGGTGAACGTAATCCTCCGAATTCGACGGGTAGTCCAGATTTATAACAAACTTGACATCCTCCACATCTGCGCGTAAATTCGTACATGATTATCACCGCATTTTCCGCTACTCGTTTCTTCGTGGCTTTTTTTCAAAAATCGAATTTACCGACCCGGCATTTTCAAGGCCTCGGCGGACCGCAAACAAAAGATAACGGACCACAAAGAGCGAGCGTAGGTTTTAATTACCTGTGCTTCGGGTTTCATGGCTGGAAATGTAAATGCATTCGGAAAATGTAGAGGAATCAGAGCTCGGATGGTTTCTCCTAGGTTCTCGCTCCTCGAGCGAGAGCCCTAGACATAGTTTTAGCAACTCCACACCCTTCTCTCCCGCGCCAAAGTATGGATCTCGGAAAACCTTGTTCCTTCGGCCGGAATCGTTGCCACACGTCCTCCAGGTTCGCAGATTCGCAATCATAAAATTGCGCCAGCCCCCTCCCCCCTCCCCCGGGAAAGACAACGAGCGACTCGATTGTTTTTCGAAAAAAGGGCGAAAAAAGGCACATTTTGGTCCCTCAAGCGCAACCTCGAACATCTCTTTTTCTGCTTTCGGCAGAAAAAGCGCCTTTTCCCGCACTTTTTTCAAAAAAATATTGTACGCGCTATGAGCCTCGAATCGTTAAATTCCTAGGATCTTTCGTTGTATCCTCGAAATTAAAAGACTTTCGAGGCCCGAGCAGCGTAATGTACTATTTCTAAACGACGCGTGATTTTGTTTTCCATACTTTGGACCGGCGCAGGTACAGAGCGAGTGTGTGTGTTTCATGTGGCACGAGAAGCCGAGGCACAGCGCTTGGTCGTCGCTTATTACATTTCCAGAGCTATCGCATGTGCCTCTGAAAAACATAGAACAGCACGTTATTACCAGACTGACGTTTGACATGTCGCTCGCTTTTTCTCTTAATTCTACATTCTTTCACTCGACACACTTTCCGAATCAGTCTGGCACATGCCGTTATACGATGCCACATAATTTCTAACTTTTCCACATTCATTAACAACCATCGCACCCTGACCCTTACATCCTACCGCCATTCGTCGTCTCTTCTTACCTAACCCGCGAGCAGCGACGTCGGTTGCCACTAAAATCGAGGACCTGCTGCCCCTGAATTCTAAAAACAGTCGGCAATTATTAACCATTCGTTTCGCACCCCTCTCGCATCCCGACTCACGATTCAATACGTAATCTCTTTCTTGCTGGCTCTTATCTCCGTGAATGCCGATCGCTTGCCACCCGTATCTATTAATCGCCCGAGTTATATCGTCGACCTTCCTCTTCGTCTCCACGAAAATAATCGTCTTGTTTTCCGGCTCGTTCGAAATCTCTTCCAAAAGCTTCATCAGCTTGCTCTCCTTCTCGTACTCCTCGCAAACGTCGACGATTTGCAAAATATTATGGTTCGCCGCGAGCTGCAGGGAGCCGATGTTGATCTGGATGTAATCCGTGAGGAATTCTTCGGCGAGATTTCGCACTTCCTTGGGCCAGGTCGCGGACCACATCAAGGTCTGCCGATCGGGCCGAATCTGCTCGACGATTTTCCGAATCTGGGGCTCGAAACCCATGTCCAACATGCGGTCGGCTTCGTCGAGAACGAGGTACGTGCATCTACGGAGATTCGTGGTTCCGCGCTCCAGGAAGTCGATCAGTCTCCCCGGAGTCGCGATGCAAATCTCGACCCCGCGCTCGAGGTCGCGGGCCTGGGGTCCTTTGGGAGCGCCTCCGAAGATACAGGTGTTCCGGACTTGGGAGGACGCGCCGAAGTCGGAGGCTACTTGTTGGATCTGCTGGGCCAGTTCTCGGGTCGGGGCGAGGATCAAGGCGACGGGCCCGTCGTTGCGGTTCAGCCGGGCCTGGTTGTTAATGTGCACGATCGCTGAAACAATTTTTCATATTGTACATTACAATCGCGGCGAGTATTAAAATTACAATATTAACCGGGTAAAATGTAAGCCAGAGTTTTGCCGGAGCCGGTCTGGGCGATGCCGACCATGTCTCGCCCCGACAACGCGATCGGCCAGCCCTGGGCTTGGATCGCGGTGGGCTCTCCGAAGCCCTGCCTTTGGATTTCGTTGAGGACGTAATCCGGGAATCCTCCTTCCTCGAAGTACACGTTCGGGCCTGGAACGTTGGTGCCTTTGATGGTGATTTCCTTGTTCGAGCGGTAAGCTTCGACCATGTGGGGGGTGCGAGCTGAAACATTGGGGTGCGGTTGGTAAAAATCTTTTCGGAAGGGGAGCAGGGTGCTCATGTCCCATCGGGGTTTGCGGAGGCGTTCCCCGGGTTGTCTGTTTTTGAAGCTGTTTCCGAAGTCTCGGTTTCCGCTGTTGGAGGATCCTCCGATGCCGCCTCCGCTGCTGCCGCTGCTGAAGCGACTACCGCCGTCGCGGGGGTTGAATCTGCTGGATCCGGCTCCGCGACCGCCACCGCCGCCGCCGCGACTGCTGCCCCCGCGCCGGTCTCCGCGGTCTCGGTCTCGGTATGCCCTGGAAAAAGGGGTTGCTAGTCAGTTGGAACATTTTTATTGATTTTTATCTGATTTAGGAACCGATAAAAAAGCAACAACAATCGACTTTTCGTGTTAAAATACATCGCGAACGTCACAAGTTTCGATCGAATAAACAAATATTTCGCGATGAATTACGCACGGGACGCGAAAACTTGCTCGAAATCGGCGACGTTCGCGTGAAAAAGTTGCTTGGGAGTAAGTATTCGTTGCAGCATTGTTGCAATAATAAATATGGAAGAACGAAATCTGTAGCTCGTTCTACATTTCGATGTTTTGTTTTCGGGTACGATTGAATCACTTGTTATCGCACTCACATGGTCATGAAAGTACAGGGTGATGATTGAAACGAATTTTCCGTGATTTCGCGGAAGATTATTGTTGATTTTAAGCAGAGGAGACGCTAAGACAGTTCTCCTTGTGTCTTTTCCACAAACAACAAGCGCAGTGGCAGTGACAATCGCGTCAATGGCGTCCGAGGTCTTCGCAAATCGTGGATAATTCGGCTTTTTTTTTCATCCGAGAGTTTTTTTCGAATTCATGATAAGAAAAACTCGTAAATTTTTTAATGAGGTGAAATTTACAACAAATTTGGATTAATTTCCGACGTCATTACAACGGAAAGCGAGAGGCTGGGATATGCGCATGCGCGGGTTTTTTTTGCGCGAAAATTCGAATTCGCAAAGTTTTTCCGCGAACTCAAATAATGCGATATGAAAGTGAAATGACGAGATTTGAAAATAAACTACGATCGCGCAATTTTAGGCGACGCGTTGATAAAACAAACAAAGGATACAAAGGAATTAAACAATTAAAGCTAAGATAGTTCTCCATGTGTCTTTTCCACAAACAACAAGCGCAGTGGCAGTGACAATCGCGTCAATGGCGTCCGAGGTCTTCGCAAATCGTGGATAATTCGGCGTTTTTTTTCATCCAAGAGTTTTTTTCGAATTCATGATAAGAAAAACTCGTAAATTTTTTAATAAGGTGAAATTTACAACAAATTTGGATTAATTTCCGACGTCATTACAACGGAAAGTGAGAGG